>CM022669.1:17410171-17567671 GCA_012295275.1 Chrysomallon squamiferum
GAAGCTCTCTGAACAGCATTTCTGGCACCAGTTTGTGAAGTGAGATGCTGTGTTGGTTGGGACAATCTATTTCGTTTACTGTGAATGCTGCTGCTGCACACACCTTCACATGGAAGTGGTCAACTTGTACAACAGCATCGGAGTCGTCTTTTATGTTCTCAAAACACAGAGGACAAACAGAGTAGATGGCTGGCATTTCCATTATGAAGTCTTGAAATCCTGAAAGTACATGAAATGGTGTAGTAAAGAACAATTAAGATACTTAGTTCAAAATAGCCAGAGGTATTAACCTTGATGTAAGTAAAACCAGTAAAAAAAAAAAAAAAAATATTTTAAGAAGATGATAATAATACTAGAAAACTGGAGAATGAATGATGAAATAATTCATCTATTGAGGCTTTTGAAACAGTCAGAGGATTTAATCTTGCCTAAAACCTGGACCAAGATAATTTCGTATGTAGTGGACCAAGATACTAGGGAAAATTGAAGAATGAATGATTAAATGATTTATTAAATGAATAAACATTTTATTAATTTATGATTATGTAAAAAACCACATAACTGGCATAAGCTATAACATAAGCAAATGGGCAACCTCAAATGGGATTGATAAAGAAAGAAGAAGATGATAATGATGACGATAATGACAATGTTGATGATAATAATGGGATGATGATTACGAGTGATGATAATGATAATGATGATAATAATAATAATAATAATAATGATCATGACAATGCTCATAATAATAATGATGATGATGATGATGATACTGATAAAACAAAACAATCATGACAAGAATATAAAAACAGTAACATTAATACCTGGAAAGTATTCCTGCAGTATGTCGTCCAATTCATCCACAATGATGCCCATCACAGAGAAGTCAGTGTTTGTGGAGGACACGGTTATGAGAATCCCCTTTCCCAGCTCAGTTGTGTCTGCGAGGCGACACTTTACAGACTCAACCAGAATAGTGCCAGTCTCGTGTATCAGGTGAATTCCCTCACGCCAGTATGTCACTGCTCTTTCCTTGATACGAAATCCATATCTAAATGCATTTCAGAATTGTTTAAAAGTTACAACCTTAATGATGATGATGATGGTGATGATGACAATAATAATAATGATGATGGTGATGATAATAATAGTAATAATAATGATGATGATGATGATGATAGTGATAATAATAATAATGACAATGATGATCATACTGATGCTAACGATATGAATGTTAATGACAATAATAAAAATGTAAATGTTAATGATTATAATGCATCTTACTGAATGATAATTAAATCATGTTAATAATGATAACAGTCTAATACTGTATGCATTAGAAAATAACCCAGACAGATGCACTAAGGAAGACTAATTCTCTAATTTATTGAATCTCATTAATTATCTCTAGAACTGGATTAAATCCAATCCATTAACAACTAAGTACGATTGAAAACTCTAACACATATTAATGCTGCTACCTTTTAAAACATAACCTTTAAAATACCAATACATTAAAAAAAAATATATATATATATATATTTAATATTTGTTTGTTCTTTCTTTTCTGTTTTATATCTGATATCTAGCTCACAACATATCCTGTCAAAATCCAATATATTAAAAAGAAAAATTTTAATTCATTTATTTATTATATATATATATATTTTTTTGTTTCCCTCCAGTAAACTCACACACTCTTTTTTCTGCTGAATTTCCTGTCATGGTCTCTGAGCGACCGCCCCCCAAGGAACCAGCGGGAGTGGCAGAACCTCTGGGTGGCCTGCAGGACACGAATGATCAGCTTCGTCCACAGCCCGCTCGGAATGTAAGGAAGATAGTAAAGGCGACAGATTTTGCTGCTGTTGGAGCACTTGTCCGCTTGAAACATCGGTGGCTGTCTTGGCAGCTTCGATGGCACCATTAATCTTTTAAAAATTGGGCAGGAGTGATGATAATTACGCAACGTGATGTGGTTTGGTGTATTGTGCGACATGACGCAATATAATACAACATAATTTTATAAAACGTAATGTAATGCATATAATATAAAATAATGTTATAAAATGTAATGTAATGCATACAATATAATATAATATAATGTAAAGCAATGAATAGAATACAGTGAAAGACAGTGCAATGTAGTGTGATGTAACAGATAGATATAATGAACATAACGTAACACAATATATAATAAAAGGGCAGTAGAAATCACAGTGTTAACCATTTCACTGCATAACCAAATAATATCTCCTGGCAGAAAAATATCTCCTGACCAGTAAGTTGCATTGCTGCCCCAAAGGTGGCAGCACCTACTGGGCTGATATAATTCTGGGAGTCTCTGAGAATGTGTCTTCTTCTTGCAGTGTAAGGAGAAGTATGTTTTTTTAAGGCTGTGGGGTAAATCCACTTTCCACAGTCAACACTAATAAAATTTTGAATGGATATATATCCACTTATTGCAATGAAGGGGTTAACAAATGCAGTAAAGAAAATTACATCTTTTAAAGAAAGTATAGAACAGACACTTAAAAGATTAGGGTTTTGGGGGGGGGGTTTCTTATAGATTTTTCTAAACAAAATACAGACAACAATAATATTGAAAATTATATTGAAAATGTAAAATTGTTTTTATATATATAATTTCTTGCAGATAATCATTCTGTTTATTTTTATTTTTATTTTTTTTTAAAAGTTCATTTAAAAAGTTGATACAAACTTTTTTCCCTGCATGTCGAGAGCGATTTCAAATTTTTTCAGAATCTGGATGTACTGAGGGAAGAACTCTGTGGGGTAGTTCTGCCGTTCAAAACACTGCTTTATCTGCGATATGGAAATCTCAGCATGCTGCGGCATGTCCTCCTGTGCACAGTAATAACAGTAATAATAGTAATAGTAATAGTAATAGTAATAATAATAGTAATAATAATAGTAATAGTAATAGTAATAATAATAGTAATAGTAATAGTAATAAACAAAATAATAATAATAGTAATAGTAATAGTAATAGTAATAATAATAATAGTAATAATAATAATAATAGTAATAATAATAATAATAGTAAAATAATAATAATAATAATAATACTAATAGTAATAATAATAATAATCATAGTAATAGTAATAATAATAATAATAGTAATAATAATAGTAATAATAATAATAATAATAATAATAATAGTAATAATAATAAACAAAATAATAATAATTATAATAATAATAAACAAAAATAATAATAATAATAAACAAAATAATAATAATAATAAAACTAAACAACAACAATAAACAAACAAATAATTGTAATAACAAAAATAATAATAAACAACAATAGTAATGATGATGATGATAATAATAATAATAATAATAATAATAAACAAAATAATAATAATAAAACTAAACAACAACAATAAACAAATAATTGTAATAATAACAAAAATAATAATAAAGAATAATGATGATGATGATGATGATAATAACAATAATAATAATAACAAAATAATAATAAAACAAAACAACAACAACAATAAACAGATAATTGTAATAACAAAAATAATAAACAACAGTAATGATGATGATGATAATAACAAGAATAATAACAACAGTAATAATAATAATAAAAATATAATATTAATGACAACGATAACAATGAAAATGAAAATAGTAATAGTAATGATGATGATGATAATAACAGTGATAATGACAATGAGGTTAATAATAACTGAAGAATGATTGAAGTAGTGGTAATATTAGCAAAAGCAGCAGCTGCAACATTAGCAGTAATAGTAGCAGAAGCTGCAGTAGTAGTAGCTGTAGTAGTAACAGTAACAATAATATTTGTCATCATCATCAGTATCATATTGTATCACAGATAAAAATATAGTAATAATTATCTTACAGATTAGTGCATACGGTAATTACATAAATAACAATAATAAAAATAGACGTGGCATTAAAACCATAACAATGGCACAAGTAATACTTGTAAAAAGTAAGAATGATAAATTTACAGTAGTAAATTTATAAACACTAATAATAATAATAATACTAAGTAGGAATATATTTTATAGCAGTATAATAATTAATTATACAGTGGGGTAATAATATTTCAAACTTACCCTGTCTGATAGGACAAGGTTGAGTAATTCCTGTAGGTAAACTGGTGTTAGGAAGTAAATACTGTTTAGATCTTCCAACTGGTCGTTGAAATGAAGTATTTTGCCAATCTCTACCAAATACTGGATTGCTATAACAATAACAACAATAATAATAATAATAATAATAATAATAATAATAATAATAATAATAATAATAATAATAATAACACAACAACAACAACAACAACAATAATGATAATAGTAATGGTAATGAAGATAAAAACAGTCATAACAATCATGATAATGATAATATTAATGACAGTAATAATAATGATAATGTTGATAATAATAATGATGATGACGAAGAATAAAAATAACAATTATTTTACAATAACAGATACAGCACATACAATAATAAAATTAATACAGTAGTAATAACTATTAACAATGTCACCAACAACAATATAAATAAAATTAAAAAGAAATCAAATTGCTTTCTAAAGAACTTGTTTGCTAAACATTTATAATAATAATAATGATGATGATGATAATGATAATAATAATAATAATAACAGTTATCATCATCATCACAATCATTATCATTATAAACAGTCACCCATTCACCTTTGCTATATCTTGTTTAAGTCTTTTAACAAAAAATATTTAACTCATTTACCGTTATCCTGATCTTTCAGAATTCGAATGTCATCATTTGGAATTGAATTGAAAAGCTCCTGCAGATCTTGCTCATGAAGCACAGGAGGCAACTCCTTTGACTCTAACTCCTTCAACTTTTTGACGAGTTTCTCCTCTAGCACAATATAACTCTTAGGAATCTTTCTTTCGATGACCGTCTGTTTCTGATAAAAGAGATCCTTCACTACTTTGGCTTTGTCATAAATGAGTTTCCTCAGCTCTGAAACGCTGTCAGTGGAGATGCAGGACAGGAAGTATGTACAGAGGATGACAGGGCAGTCTCCTTCGTTGTGCGTGTTGATATACTGGTAAGTTATTTCTTCATTTATCTCTTGCATTTTTTCTGCTCTTTCGTCTAAGCTGATCTTGTCCAAGAACGTACCAACAAGAACAACAAAAGATCCAGGCACAGTGTTCTGCGAAAAATTAGAATCAAATGATATTAGTAAACTGAATGCGGAACACAATTCCATGAAAATTACAATTTATAAGATGTCAACAACTGACTGTAGTACTACGTTCTGCGGAAATTACAATTAAAAAAGTGTCAGCAACTGACTGTTGTACTACGTTCTGCGGAAATTACAATTAAAAAAGTGTCAGTAACTGACTGTAGTACTATGTTCTGTGGAAATTACAACTGTAAGAGATGAGTAAATAATTGTGGAATTGTGTACCTGAATAGCACAGAGCCATTCGCTAAGTTGCCGCACTCCCTTCCTGCCTGCCCGCAGATCAAACGCGATGATGTACAAAGCATTGGTTGTTAGAAAACAACTCTGCATTTCAGTTTTGTCTCCTGGAATCTCCCATATGTTAAATGTAATCTCCGGGTTGTTCTTCTGTAAACAGTAAATGTTAGGTCTGTGTAGGTAAACATATAAACATAAAAGACTGGACATGCACTCACACACACACACACACACACACACAATACACGTGCACAATCGTGCACAATCATGCACATGTGACACTGATGCATACACAGATGTAATCATTACCTTTAGGATACTAGGGCTGTATTTCCACTGATGTACGCTGATGTTATTTTCACTGGCTACTTCTTGACGATCACCTTTCAGTAGCTTAATTAGTGAACTTTTTCCTTTTTCCTTAATAGACAAAATATATTATCAGTTCATTACTATTGTTGCTGTTTTTACCATTAAAACAGCATTATAATTATTATTATTATTATTACTACTACTATTTAAAAAAAAAAAAAACAACAACCAAAAAAAAAAACCCACACAAAAAACCTACAACAAATGAAAACTAAGTACTAATTTCATTATTGTTGTCATCATCATCATCATCATCTTAATCATCATGTTCATCATTATTATGACTGTTGTTATTATTATTACATTGTTGTTACTGATGCTGTTGCACTTGTTATTAATTAAAATCCTTTCAAAAATGTAGGATTGGTGCAAACAGATATTTTGTTCCATAGAAAAATTATTAAGATTCTGAATTATTTTTAAAACCCAACCACAGTATAAAATGTTTCATGAAAATATACATATTGATTTGTGTTCTATTTATTAAATAAGTTATAAAATTATACCTTTGGACCCATCACGACAACTTTAATCTTGTTGCAACATTCACTTTGTCTCCAAGACATTTTCAATTCTCGAATCAAGTCAGCTGGCTTTTTGTCTACAAATAAATAAAGTATTAATTAAATTTAGTTAAAGGCAAAAAAATGTATTTAACAAAGATTCTAATTGTGCTTGTAAGACTTTTGAAAAAAAACAAAAAAAAATTACCAAAGTTTCTTCTAAAATTATTTCTTTTAAGGTTCTAAAAAAAGAAAGAAAAATATACAAAAATATATTTATTAGTAGTAGTTGCAGTGGCAACAACAGTAGTTGTAGTAGTAGTAGTAGTAGTAGTAGTAGTAGTAGTAGTAGTAGCAGTATTGGTAAGGTTGGTGGTAACAGTAACAGCAGTAGTTGTTTTGGAGATGGTGGAAGATGCAGTGGTAGTTGTAGTGTTGGTTGTGATGTCAGTGGTAGTAGCAGTAGCAGTAATTGTACTAATACTCATCATCATCACTTAAAATAATGATAACAGTATCAAATAATCATAATGATAATACTACTATGGCTACACCTGCTATTACTGTTACTACTAGTACTACCACTACTATTAATAATGATAATGATGATGATGATGATGATGATGATGGTAACTATAATGATAACAAAAATTAAAATTAAAATCTCATTAAAACAGCAATAATAATAATGATGACAAAAATAATAACAACCACAACTACAGTAACAACAACAACAACAACAACAACAATAATGATGATGATGATGATAACCGCAACAACAATAACAATAATAATAACAATAATAATATTCTACCTTTCAAGACATTTTCCGGGATACCTGTACCATCTAATTCTAGGATGACACATCTTCTCAACAATCCCATCTGTTTTGGAAGGACTTTGATCAATGGATTGCTTCAAAAATGAAAAAATAATAATTATAAAATTAGCAACATTCAAAACATCACTTTTAAAAATTATTTTGTTGTAAAACTGAGAGAAAGAGAAAAAAGATGCAGAGAACTGGAGTCTGTTATAGAGAGAAAAACAGTTACAGAGAATGAAGAGAAAGAGTGAAGCAGAGACACAGAAGGAGAGAGAGAGAGAGAGAGAGAGAGAGAGAGAGAGAGAGAGAGAGAGAGAGAGAGAGAGAGAAAACAGAGAGAGAAACAAAAGGAGAGAGAGAGACAGAGAAACAGAAGAAGAGAGACAGAGAAATGAGAGAGAGAGAGAGAGAGAGAGAGAGAGAGAGAGAGAGAGAGAGAGAGAGACAGAGAGAGAGAGAGAGAGAGAGAGAGAGAGAGAGAGAGAGAGAGAGAGAACAGAGAGAGAGAAACAAAAGGAGAGAGAGAGACAGAGAAACAGAAGAAGAGAGACAGAGAAATGAGAGAGTGAGAGAGAGAGAGAGAGCGAGCCTCTCATTTTCATGTATTCTTTGGTTTTTAGGTGAATATCAGTAACAATGGAAAAAAATTATGAAAACGTTATTTTGAGAAAACTGAATGTCAGGTAACACAAATATGTCCTTAGCAATGACACATTTTAAATTCAGAACTCTACGACATCTTCCAGTGCACTTTTCAGCAGCAGTTCAAAAGTCTGTACTGTGATTTATTGTGTGTACACAGTAACATCATAATAAACCTCCAGTGATCATGAAACAGACTGAACTTACCCACTGAGGTCAAGCTGTATGATGTTGTAGAGGTTGCTCACAGAGTCAGGAATGCTGTTGAGGTTGTTGTTTGATAGGTTCAGGTACTGCAGGCTGTCTCCAAGGAATTGTGGCAGCTCCAGTATTTTCTTATTTTCTTGTCCGCTTGACATCCAAGTTAACATATTTGCCAGAGACCTGGATTTCTTCTGAGTGCTAAAATAATTAAATAATAGAAAATAATATTATATACATACTTTAGTATTGTTATTATTGTTATTTATTTATTACATTTTCTTAGTAGATATTATACATCTATTACTACCATCATTATTATTGGTGTTTTGTGTTTTTTCTTCTTTTTTATTTATATTTATTTATTTATTCATTCATTTACTTTTTTTATTTTTTTTCATTTATTTTTTTATTTACAATCATGATATATATATATATATATATAATGATTATAAATTTTGTTAATTAAAGTTTAAACTGTTATTTGGAATGGTAACTACTAATTATAATATCGACTTTATTCACTGAAACATACCAAGATGACAAAAATGAGTCATTAAAAGAAAAGATAGAAATCCTGTCCCAGAGTTATTTAGTAGAATATTTACTACCAGAGAATTTTGAATAAATAAATAACTACGTAAATAAATAGTTAATTTTAAATAAATAAATTTAAAAAAATAAATATAAAAAAGAGAGAAACAGTTCTGCTCATGTGAAAATCGTCCCGTGCAAGAACTTGCATAAAACAATTATTCAACCACTTTAATTCACTTTAATCAGGTAAGTGTTAACTCACTTGTTTATTTGCTCACTGGTCAATGGGGCTCCGAGTCTGTTGTGTGCAAGGTCCAGTGAATTCAAATGGCGGCATTCCCACGAAGACACATCTGGTAAGTGCTCAATTCTGTTGTGAGATGCATCCAGTTCGTTAAGTTCAGCTGTGAATAAAAAAAACCATAAAAGACTTAAAAAATTTATTTTGATATCAGCTCTGTATTAAAATTCAGTTATGATAATTTTATAAAACAGAAATTTCATTATGTCCAAATCTGTTTGGTAATAAAATGTGTTACTGAGTTTCTTTTCTAACCTTTATTTTTCTTTCTATTTGTGTGCACACACACACACACACACACACACACACACACACACACACACATGTACAGATAGAAAAATAAAGGTACACACACAATAACTTGCACAAACACAACATATATACACACACACAGATACACAGAATGAGAATATTTAGAGAGATTTTGTCCAGCACATTTATTAACAATTGAGAAGATTAAATACCAATTTACTGCATGGAAATAATGAAATATAAAGTTTAATATGACAAAATAAATAAATAAATAAATAAAATTCAGCTTAAACAGTTTGACAGTGCTTTCACAAATCTGGTTAAATACATAGGGAAATAACTTACAATAAAATGACAAAATACAAAGTTCAGTAAGCAGGAAATAAAAATAACAATATTGACTTACACAGCTTGACAATGCTTTCACAAATCTCGTCAAGGTCGTTGTTATTGATTTTAAAAATTTTCAGAGAATCACTCCAAAACTCTTCAGCGCTGACCATGAATCTTTGAGTTTCCAGACAGTTGTTAGACACATCCAAATATTGCTAAGTAAATAAAAAAAAAAAAATAAATGGATAGATAGACAGATATGTATACAGATAGAGAGACACATAGACAAACATGCAGGCAGACACATAGTTATATAGATAGATAGACAGATAGGTATATACAGAGATAGATAGATAGATAGATAGATAGATAGATAGATAGATAGATAGATAGATAGATAGACAGACAGACAGACAGATATTATATTGTACATGGATATTAACATAAACTCTAATGAACTTAAGATTAACACAAATCATATTGCATGCAAATATCAGAATAAACTATATTGTATACAAATATAAAGTTAATGCTGATATTTACATGTTCAGTATAGTAATACACACACACATATTGATATTCATATTCATATTTATATACTGTATGGTTTATACTGGTATTGTAAACTTGATACTTTATTTTGATATTCATATTCAATATAGTTTCTGTTAATATTGTAAATGAGTATCAACATAAGCTATGTTATGTACAAATACTAACATAATCTATATTGCTTATAAATATCAACATGCTATATTGTACATTACTGTCAACATAAACTATAGCATGTACAAATACCAACATAATCTATATTATGTACAAGGATCAACATGCTATATTGTACATTACTATCATCATAAACTATAGTATGTACAAATACCAACATAATCTATATTATGTACATGTATCAACATGTCATATTGTACATTACTGTCAACATAAACTATATAATAAGTACAATACCAACATAATCTAATATTGTGTAGAAGTACCAACGTGCTATATTGTACATTACTATCAACACAGTGATATTGTATATTAACATCAACATAAACTATATTTGTGTGCGTATTATCATATCAGATTAACGTGTGTTATGTTAACCTACCATTCTGCAAGCCCAGGGTGAGGGAAATGCACACAACCTGTTGTTGTTCAGAATCAGATGTTGAAGTGAACAGCAGCTTCGTATCTCAGAAGGAATCATCATCAGTGCATTGTGGGAAATATCCAGGTGGGTCAGACTTGGTAACCACCCCACTTCCTGCCCATCTGATTACAAATAAATATATATATATATATATATATATAAAAACAGATTCAATGATATTTAAAATGTTTAATTTAGCTCAAAATCAGGTGACGAAATAAAGTATTAAAATAATGATAACGATTTAAAAATAATCTAGCCTTTGATTTCTGAAAAGTGAATATTATCTAATAGTTAATAAATAAATAAATAACTACTAAAACATAATAAATAAATAGATAAATAAATATTAAGAAGTAATTAATAAATAACACAAAGAAACATTCTGAAAAAATTAAAGAGAAGTGTAAAAAAGATATTTGTTTTTTTGCTGATCTTGAAAACTTTTATTGACTGACTGATTAATTAATTAATTAATGAATTTCTTTATTTATTGTGACTGAAATGTTTACCACCAGCCTCTTCATATTCATTTGATCGCTTTCTCTGTCGCTGGTCTGTGATTATTTTAATCTGTTGTGTGAATCTGTTGTGTGACATTTTCAGTTTTTTCAGGGATGACAGCAGAAAGAGTTCTATGCACACACTCTCCAGGCGATTCATGGACAGATTAACCTTCGTCAGTCTGAAGCCAAGAAAATTTAAACCATCAGTAAATGGTCAGTGTGGTCCAGTGAAGCTGTTATGAATGTGTTTTTGTTGCAAAGTAAAGTCTTTTTAAAATACTTTTTTTTGACTACAAATTAATTCAAGATTATGTGTTGTGAATCAGTTTCATGAATAAATTTAAATTTTTATTGTGTATGTGTGCAGGTATAATATATATATATACACACACACACACACACACACACATATCTATATATATATAGATATATATAGATATGTGTGTATGTAATGTGTGTGTCTGTGTGTGTGCGTTTATTAATTTGATTAATCATTTATACCTCAAGACCTGATGAAAATTCTCCTTGTTCTCTGGACCTGTGAATTGTTCCAGTTTGTTGTCACTGACATTGAGATGCGTTAGAAGTGGCATACTCCATGGTATGCATTGTGGCAATGACGTCAGTTCATTGTGTGACAAGTCTATTCTTGTCAAGTTTGTCAGATGGTCTGAAAACCAACAAGGGTGGACTGCCTCCAGCTTCATGTTAGCCATACTCAGTTGGTACTGTGAATTAAAACAAAACAACTATATCAAATCCAAGATGATCATGTAATTGTTGAATAGCCAGATATGATATTAGACCAACAAGAAAGGTCTATATATATATATATATATATATATAAAGGTCAAATTGGTAATTATATTAAAGAGAACTGATTATATATTTAAATGGATATTTGGCTATGATATATCAGATGAAAAAAAAAAAAGATATTAAAATGAATGTTAACAAGAGAAAACAAAAATGAAGATATTAATTATGAATGAATGATATATGAATTAATATTTAACAGCAACATGTTTTTAATGTACATACTGAAAATGTTTATGAGAAGCAAAAGCGATTTTCAGTTTAAATCTGTAAATGGTAAGAGGTTAGTGCTGTAGTAAGTCATAAAACATCAAATATATTTTATCTAAGCATCTAGTGATAAGTGGATTGTTTTATGGCTGTTTCTTCTTCTTGTTAATTTTTGTTTTATTATTACTTATTTATTCTGTTTTGTTAATTATTGTATTTACTTATTTATTAGATCTCAAACATTATCGCTGCTATCATTACTAGCATTAATGTTGTTGTTTTGTGTTTTTCTTATTTGTTTTTATTAAATTTTTTATTCATTCATTCATGCATTTACTTATTTACTTATTTGTTTGTTTATTTATTTATTTATTTATTTATTTATTTATTTATTTATTTGTTTATTTGCTTATTTATTTATTTATTACCTTGTTATTGGCTGTTTTCTGAAAGCAGTTGGAAACAAGTTTAGCTGTAATTTCTGGAAATGCTGTACAGATATTTTTGGTTATAATGGCCCCCATGGACACCAGGAATGTGGCCACTTCCAAATGATTTCCTAGAAAACATTAAAAAAAATAATAATAACAAAAAAAAGTAACTTGTTTCCTTATAACAGTTTCTAGACTGCATTGATTATCATTTTCTTCAATAGCTTTTAGAATATATTAACTGCCTTTGCCTTGAAAGAATTTCTGAAACAAATTAACTACCACTGCTCTGCAATAGTCTCTAGAATATGTTAATTGCAATTATTCTATAAATTTCTAGAATATGTTAATTGCAATTATTCTATAAATTTCTAGAATATGTTAATTGCCATTATCCTAAAATAGTTTCAAGATTAATAAACTTTACTACTGCTGCTAATTATCTGTAGACAAAATATCCATGCAATTGTTTTCTTCAAAAAATTAACAACTGATTCCCTGTAATCATTTCTAGAATAAATTAATCAATTTTATTTTATCACAGTTTCTGTCACAAGTCAGTTAATGCCCTACAACAATTTGAAGAATAAGTTAATTACTGCTGAACCAAAAACTTTTCTAAAATAAGATAATTATTTAGTTGGTTTTTTTTTCTGTTTTTTTTTTAATGAATTACAAAATTAAATGTTGTCACTGTCCTAGATTAATTCTCTAAATCAACAGTATCACTGTAACAACTTAGTTTCTCTAGAAATGTTTAATAATAATAATGAACAAAATTTCTGGAGTAAGTTATAAATTACTGTTGTCCTGTAATGGTTTCTAGATTTAAATTAAAATTACCACTACACGCTTCCCAAAGCGGTACCAAGTTTTCACAACCATCGAGAGAGTGCACGTTTTCCTTTGGCTCGTTTAAATCAGTGCATGGCATCATCCAGAATCTTACCACCTCCAGATTACCTCTGCTGCAAGCAGCCAGGATGAGAGAGCTGCGAGCTTCTTCAGATTTTACCACTGCTGTATAGAAAGTAGCATTTACTCAGAATTCTCAGGTAGGAGAGAGATTGCAAAGATAACTGAATTAATGAATAAATAAAAACAGCATAAAATATGAATGGCTGAATGGGAAAAAAAAAAAGAAGAAGAAATAACTAGAAAAAAAAAGTTAAAGTTAAAGTTAAAATTAATGAATAAATAAAATAAGATGTTACTATGAAGATTAAACATTAAATGAATGAGTGAATGTGTATAAATACACAATGCATGTACCTATATGTGCATACATATACACGCACACACTACATGTACACACACAGACACAAACAGGCACACACACACACAGAGAGAACATAACGTAACATAAAATAAAATAATAATAAAATAAAAGTGTTAGAAAAGAAGGAGATTGCATAATATAAAAAAGGTTTTTGAATATATAAATATATGTAAAATTCATATCTAAAGTGCACTGAGTTTAAGTCATCACTCAGAACAAATGGTTGTTTTGAGAGTGCGCACACGCACACACACACACACACACACACACACGGTTACAGACGTATCAACAAATTGAAGAAATTACATTTTAAAATATTAACTCACATGGCCGATGGTCAGTTAGTTTTTTCAAAACTTCAACGTGACCCATAACGGTTGCTATGTAAAACGGAGAATCCTCTTTCCAGATGTTACGATGGTAGTCAGCTCCATGACACAACAGAAGAGAAACCAGATCAGCGTGTCCATTGGCTGCAGCTATTTGCAGAGGGGTTTTCTATAATAACGATAATGAAAAGGATAAAGAAATAGCAGTTAGTTTGGCCAGCAAAATCTATTACAAGAAAACAATGGCAATAATAATAGTAATATTAGAATAATTGTAGTTACAACAACTACAACAACAACAACAACAATAGCAACCAATAATAATAATAATAATAATAATAATAATAATAATAATAATAATAATGATAATAATAACAATGACACAACAACAACAACAATATAGTAATAAGGATGGTAAGACTGACAATAATAATAATAATAGTAATATAATGACAATGATAATAATAGTAATATAATGACAATAATAATAATAGTAATATAATGACAATGATAATAATAGTAATATAATGACAATGATAATAATAGTAAGATAATGACAATGATAATAATAGTAATATAATGACAATAATAATAATAATAGTAATATAATGACAATAATAATAATAGTAATATAATGACAATGATAATAATAGTAATATAATGACAATGATAATAATAGTAATATAATGACAATGATAATAATAGTAAGATAATGACAATGATAATAATAGTAATATAATGACAATGATAATAATAGTAAGATAATGACAATGATAATAATAGTAATATAATGACTATGATAATAATAGTAATACAATAACAACAATAAGAATAATAATAATAACACTGCTGCTAATAATGATGATGATGATGATGGTGAAGATGATTGTAAGGATGGACAAAAATTATTACTGTAATAGTAATACCACAAGTGATATAATATGAAAACAACAACATTAATAAAACATGTTTTATATAAAACTAAAATAAAATACTAATATATTGTTATTAATCAGTAATATTAAGAAATATTAAAAAACATGATAATGATGATGATAAACACAGAAACAATAACAATAAAAACATTAGAAACAGCAATTACAATAATAGAATTATGGCTGACAATAATATGAACTGAATACCAAGAATAATAGTGGTAGTGCAAAGAACAGCCACAACAACAGTAATGACGATGATGATGATGATGGTATCATGTTACAGTTGTAGTTGTAAACAACATATGCCTAGGTATGCGTATCTAATAATTATCTATTATAAGTAACAGTAGCAACAGTGGCAGTAATAATAATAATGAAAATGATGACGACGAGGATGATAAAGATAATGATGTAATAATAATGAAGATGGAGATGATAATGATGATATCAAATCACACTTGTAATTCTAAAGCACATTTTCCTATGCATGTATTCTTAAAAACTCCCTAAATGTGCATAAGCATTATACACCACGAAAAGAATAAAGTAAATTTACAAAAATTTATTTTGAAATTACACTTATTTTTTGTTTTTTTAACTTGTTATGGTTATCATTGATATGAAATGATATTAATTTAAACTGTATAATTAATTTATCTGTAACTGACTAATTTATCTATCATTTGGGCTAATAAAACTGTGTTATCAAAGTATCTGATAATGAAAGCTAATTTATCTGTCATTTTGGCAATTAAAAGTGTTTTTATCTACAATTTATCTGATCAATCATTGATTACACTTTGGACTTTCGCTGTGTTCAGTGAAAAAGAGATTGTCTAAATTACTGAGCAACTTGCTGCATATTAAGTAATAAATATAACTGAAAAATTTTGAAAGTGTATAAATGTAGGTACTCAAAAGAGATTTTCTGTTTGGGAAATACAAGGTTAACTCCTAACTCCTAAAAAAAAAAAATTCAAAGTACTCACATGAATAGTTCTAAAATTATGAATTTCTTAATATTTAATTTATGGAGGCTGTTTGCATACAACTGCATCTTTGAAGGGTCTATTCTGAAGCAAGATTATCTTTGACAAAGCTTATTTCATAATGTGTCATACTGTGTTCAAAATACTCAGTCTAAGTTTTTTGATAATTCTATGAAGTATATTTTATTGATATGTAAAGCCAAAGTTGGCAAAATCATTCATTCAAGTTAGATGAAAAAAATAAAATCTTTGAAACTTTGTAACTTCACTTCTACTTGTACTACAAGCCTAATGAAGTACATTTAGAAGGCATGAATTCAGAATGTTCGTTCTTCTTTTAACAAGTTACAGTTTTCTTTGGCATCCAGTTACAATCCTAGAGCTAGTAAAGACCACATAATAATGTAAATGACTTGCTGGGTGCCCTTTCCTCCTGAGAGCAGGGCTCAGTCTATTTTACAGTGAGACTATGTTAAGCACACATGGACAAAAATCGGATACTCAATTACAATGTTAACAGTACTTACAAAAGTTACAAGTTTACTGACATAACTTAACTGGAGCAGAAGCTGGATTTCACTTGAATAACACTGAATGCATGAATCTGAGAACCTGATGGAATGTGGGAGTGGATTTTATGAAGTAAATGTAAAACAAAAGAAGAAACTGAATGAGGAAATTTGAAACTTGTGTTATTATTTATTATGTGTGTGGTCTGTTTTGAAGCAAGTTTCAAATGTAAGAAGCTTAATTTTGCCCACTAACACTAATTAAACAGATTTATTCCATCATCATTTCTAATATTAATTCCAAGGCATTGTCATAACTGCAGAAAAATCAAATACAAAGATAAATACTACAGAATAAACAAACAAGAAGGCTGTTTCAGATCACAACAACAGGTGACAAACTGAAGTCATGTGACCATAGATTGTTAGGGCATTAGAAATAAACAAACTGCTGAAAATCTTCACAGAAAGCCTCCAAAATACATTCTGTGAACACACCTCTATATACTCATGCACAAGTACATATACATCAACAGTCATATACATTTATTCAAATGAATATAAGCACAAGCATGCAAACACACAAATACACCTTGGGATAACCTAGAATAAAAAAAATACAGAGATTTATATATCACCTGTTCCCATTCTTCTTCTAAGTCTATATTTCTGTGACTAAGTAGGATTTCAACAACACAAGAATGCCCGAGTTGACAGATTGCATGGAAGAACTTCCTGTCTGAATGGAGGAGTTGGTCCAAGAAGGCATCGTTGCACTCACTGACAGTTTCAAGCAGTGTGTCAACATCGTTCCTATCCAAGGCAGCAGCAAACTCTTCCAGGGAAACAACCATGTCTGAAATACATTACAATTTGATGTACTACCTGATACATATTTGGTGTCAACTAATGTCTATGCATGTAATATTTACTTTTTATATATATATATATATATATAAAGTAAATATTACATGCATAGACATGAATTGACATCATATATATATATATATAATGAGGATCTGAACTAAAAGCACCAAGTATAATCTAAAGACACATAAATATCATTAATGTGTGTGAGTTTATATCTCTTTGTTAAAACTTAAAGTACTTGGGAAATTCCTCCAAGACACTTGGGACATTAGTATGTGGGCTATCTTAAGGGACACAGGATAGTAGTGATCTGCCAATATTAGTCAGGATTGCAGGATATTATCAGTTGACAGGTAGAAAGATAGTTCAAGAAATAAGAAAGAATATCTGGCAATGAAGGAAGACATTTGGGCCAGTTCTCTGAATGTAATTATGATATCATCTATAATATTGTACTATAACTGTCTATCACATTGTACAATCAGGCAGAGAAATTAACGATACAGACAAGATTGAACTTGTATAGATTTCTGTGTATAGGTGCTTTATACTGGGTATAGAATCAATGTACATTACTTGTATTTAATATATACTGAATATCTAAATATATTTGACATCTAAACTATATGAATCTAATACATAAATACAAATATGTATGTATGTGTGTCTGTGTCTGTGTCTGTGTGTGTGTGTGAATGTAAACAAGTGTATACTTTGAGTGAATATATTTGTTTGCATTTTGTGGAGATATTGAGAACTGTGTCAATATACCCAAGCCACTAAAATGAGTCTGTGTGTTTTATCACTGATGAATGCTTGTCAGGTGGTCTTAACTTTTATATTGTTCAGGTTTGTGAATACATAATCATAAATATATTGTATATAAGCACATACATTCAGACATAGTACTATTTTTTTTTAATATTCAGAATTCTTTCTTTTCTTCAATCTAGTATTCAGAATAATCTGATCTTAGCCATGTCAGATATAGGATTCTCAAACTGTAAACACCATCAAAGACAAACAAGTACAGAAAAGAAAAAAAACTTATCAAATTTAACACTGGAAATAATTTAAAAATTACAATATTTTACTTTTATGTTTTCTGTGAACATAATTACCTTTTGTTTGTTTATATCATTTATATCAAAGCCAGCCTTAGTCTTAGTAATAAATAATTTTTGTTACGTAACACGAATGAAATTTCTTATTATAATTTTGATCCAATCAAACAGCAGTGATTTTTGTTGTTGTTATTTTGTATTTATGTACATATACATATATATATATATATATAAATTAATTTCATCAGCATTCTGTAAACATCAATGGTCTTGGTGCTTCTTTGGTAATGTATATATTATGTAGATATCTGTATTGCACATGTAGTAGTTTTTGAATGTGTATCATTAACAACCACCACAATAATAAATAAATAACAAAACAAAACAAAATTTTAAAATGTTTAAAACAAATAAATATGGATTATTTCATAAATTTTGTAATAAAATATTAATAAATAATAATAAGAATAATAAATAAATAAAATAAAATAAATAAGTAAATAAATAAATCAATAAATCAATAATAATAATAATAATAATAATGATAATTAATCATTAATAAATAAAAAATTACTACTGTTGCTAATAATGAAAAACATTTGAACCGTCAGTGAATATCACTGTCCATGAACTAGGCCAGAAAGAACAAAACTTTTAAAAAGAAAACCGTAAGTAATTGCGAACAGTTCAGCCTTCGCCCCTACACTTCATACACTATATTTACTAGGTTTTAATTGGCTTTACCCGTAAGTTAATAAAATGTACGAAAAACTATATTTTTTTGGAAAAGTTGGTCCTTAAATTAAATTAATTATATGCGCCAGAATGATAAAATGTCGTGACAGCCGACTCTCTGTCAACAGATGCCCGCCCCAACTGACTCTCATCGTCTGTTTTTCATTCTAATATTAACCATTTATCGGCAGTCGTGTGTATCACTGCATGACAGACTTCCAAAACCGAAACCACTAATAAACTTACTTCATTGCTGGTCAATTCTGAAATTTGTTAAATCTCATTCTGTCATGGACACCACTCCAGGAAGACTTCTTTTTACTAAGAAAAACGGAAATAGATTGGGTAAAACCACGTTTCCCCAAAAAGAGACACATGTCATCTCCAGCGGCTTTTAAATAATAGTACAATGGAGAGGAAATATATAACTTTTTTTAACTTCCTTGTTTCGCAAAGTTACGTCACGTGACGTTCACGTGAGACTTATCGTACGGTAGTATCTGAATTTTTTTTTTTCATTTTTGTTACACGTTACACAGGTTCATAAAAACTTCATAAAAATGATAAGATATTGTGTAATATTTAATAATATTAAAAACGAAAGCAAATTAATGATTATTTGTGTGAGACAATCTTCAGCTGGATTCTGAATTATGGATTTTATTTATTTATTTATATATTTATTTTCATTTCATTTCATTATTTTAATAATAACAATTTTATTTTTACTATCTGCACGAATGATAAACAGAAGTTAGGCCTAGATCTGACTGCATGATTTCAGCTCCGGCTCTTACCTTAAATTATTATATTTCGCTTATTTATTTATATATTTATTTATATATTTATTTATTTATTTATTTATTATATAACAGCTATTTGTATTCTTTATTTTCAAATATTAGAAGGCAGTACATGGTCGTAACAATACTGAGGCAAATGCCTCGAACCGAAATTAACGATTATGTTTTGTTTATTTTATTATTATTATTATTATTATTATTATACAAAGATATTATTTTAAAAATATAAAATATAAATATCTATTCCGACAGAAACGATGTCATCTGAATGAATTTCTCTGAAGTCTACCGACATCGTTGCGACAAAAGACATAACTGACTTCAAAGACATCAAACAGGTTTATCGGCGATTGAGAGTTTTTTGCCTCATTTCAAAAAGTGTAGCTTTTGCCAATAATTAAATGAACGCGTTTCATTGTAGACACGGAGCAACAATAAAATTAATAATTACTCAAAAAAAAAAAAAAAAAAAAAAAAGTATAACAGCAACCACAGCAACAATATTAATAATAATAATAAAATCTCCAACAAAAAAAATTGTGACTCCATTTTTGCATTTATATTATACATACTTGTGACGTAATTTCAGTATCTCATGTTCTACACCATAATATATTTCCGACCCACCTGTCTATAAACTTTTGTGAATTTCTAATACAATTCACCGAAGATATTTAGGTCGTCGTCTTGCATAAACTCGTCAAGTGAGTACTGTAAAATAACTAAATGTCTGCCTTTTATGACTGATGCATCAAAAGTTTAGGCGTAATTTGTCTTCTGTGCCTGGAAAATACAATTTAAAAACTCCATTGCCGTTAGTATGACAACCTAATATTGCAAAGTAACTACAATAAATAATCCATGTTTTAAGTCTCTTCACTTATTTATTTCACTCTGTAACTATGACTGAGGGTGTAACTGTGAACAGAGACCTGATATGTTTACTCACTTCAAGGGTATATGACGGGGCGTATCCAGAATTTAAATAAGATAAAGATATCTTTAAATAATATTGATGATGATGATACTACTACTACTACTAGTATTAATAATAATAATTGTGAATACGTTTTGTGCTTGATTCGCAGAATCAAGAATCAAACATACTCGATGGTCCTGGTAACTTTCGGTTTTTTCCCCGTTTTAAACCAGGGATAAAAAACGGGTACACCAAAGGTTGTGGTAATTATTCTGCTGTTTATAGGAAGGTACTTTTAGCTCATAAAATTGTGACAGCGAGTTGACTCTCTTAATATATTTGTGACCGAGATATACCCATAGTAAATATGTTTAGAGCTTGCATTGTTAGATAAAGCAGATTTCTGGAGCTTTTCATGTTTTATCGCCCTTTATTGAATCAGCGTTTTGCTTGGAGACTTGTTGAATATAAGCCCTTTTCCACATGTAGTACTCGTGTGTGTGTGTGTGTGTGTGTGTGTGTGTGTGTGTGTGTGTTTATTTAAAGAGTCTGAATGCAATATTTTGTAAGTAAAAAAGCCTCAGTGATGTAAAGTCGAGAGTCAGGTTTCATAAATCGTGTCGAGGCATTAAGTTATGATTAGGAAAATCATATTTTGAAACCATTAATCATCTGAGTAAAACTACTCTTTGTATTCACGCACACAGATACGCACCCAGACGCAAACATACACGGAGAGACGAATACACAAAAGAGATGAAAGGTAACAATATTTTGGTACGACTTTACGACGTATAAAAAGCAGCTGACAGAACATCTTTCGTCAGTATTGGTTGCTAGCGAATGTTCACGTCACTGTTTTCAGTTTTAACTATTGCGAATTTATAACAGTACCATGAAACAATAACATTAACAATAATTTCAAAAAAAAAAAAAAATTATTTCCCAAAGTAGCCTCCACATTATGTCACATTATTATGATTATTAAATTAATGAATTAATATTCATTTTATTTAAGCTTTCAAGACAAAAAGGTAGACACTACTGTTGGCGTAAATAAAACTTTAATCAATGTGATGACGTCATTAATTCTGAAATATGGTATAGATAATAATAATAATAATAATAATAATAATTATTATTATTATTATTATTATTATTATTTATTATTATTATTATTAAATCAGTTGCTACACAATTTGTTATGCACGCATGCACATACACAAGTTACTGGCGTACCGCACACGTATAATTATGCTTATAGATAAATAGGCTATTTTTCTTAGGCATCTGTAGAATATGAGTTACGAGAAACACATATATTATTCATATATTTCGTCTTCACCACCGATAATTAATGCCAAATATGTCTGCACGTTTTTCTTACCAAGATACCCAAGCAATTATCAGGACTTTGAGAATCGAAACTAAGGCTAATACACCGACTGGTTGCCATTTTGTTACCTCTAGCTGCTTTTGTTTCGGTGTACCAGTTTTCAAACGGAGCAGGGTCATTTTAATTTATTTATTTTATTATTATTATTTTATTTTTTTTCCCTTTCAAGTCCTGCAGCGTGTCATTACTTCGCCATCACTAATTAACTAATTATTAAATTCACACCAAACCGTGACAGCAACACCTGTTGCTGGATTGTTAAAGGCACTGACAAACGATTGTAACTAGGTGAGAAAAAACATGGAATAGAAACACGTGGTGGTTAAATTACATCTAGTCACTATGGTTTCATACGAAATAACAGCATATTTTATATTATATATATATATATATATATATATATATATATATATATATATATATATATATATTTTTTTTTTTTTTTAGAAAACCCCGAAACAAACAAAAAACAAAAATAAAATAAAATAAAATGAACTAAATATTGAAAACAGGTGTAAAAACGGGGTCCCAAAGGTGCATGTCTTTTATTTTATTTTTTTCCAAGTAATGTTTATTTATTATTATTATTATTATTATTTTATTTTTTTTACTGTTGTTGTCAAGAGTGAAATTCGTTTCATATATTGCCTTCTAGCTAGCTATATTAATTTATTTATTTTAATTAAATGTCCTTTAATTTTATTCGTGGCCTTTTTCATACAAAAAAAAAAAAAAAAAAAAAAAAATATCAGTTTGTATGTCTGTAGTTTTTATTTGAATTTTCTGACAGAGGTTTTGTATACATACACATAGATCAAGAGAGAGACAAACCGAGGTAACTATCTTTAAATAGTACTTTTTAGCTAATCAGGAACAGCACCTAAAACCATCAAGAGATACATTCTTTTTCTTACAATGTAGTACAAAGCACTAAATTTGTTTTAAAAAGATACTCCCTAAATAAATAACATTTTTTTTTTTTTTAATCATTACAAATACATTCAGTGTTATTATTGAAAACAGAAACTGTGATGACTCAGTATATTTTATTTCTGATTATGCACTTTCAATATTCTTGGGGAAAAAAAAGGACAAAAAAGAAAGGAAAGAAATTGTAAAGCGTTTATATCTATTTACAGTAAATGTATTACCTATATGAAAGCATATTTTTTTTTTTTTTTTTTTTTTTTTTTAACAAAAATATTTTACAAGCACATTCAAACACAGATATGCACACAGCTGGATAAAGACATTCATAATTTTCAACATTTTGTACACTAACTCTTTCAAACATCATTTGGAACACAATGACCAATTATTATATTATTCTTTAGCAGAACTATCTGAAAAATTCAAACATATACAGAAAAAAGATTGTCCTTTACTATTTCATGATGTTTTAAACTAGTTTATAATATTAAAAAAATATATATATTTAAAAAAAAAAAAAAAAAATAAATAAATAATAATAATAATAAAATAAAGAAAAACAAAATTGTATGTAAATAATTTCTTCAGGGTCTGAGAATAGACTGTTTAAGGGTTTGTATGCTGGTTGTCATGTCTGTAACAAACACGTATATTCTTTGAAGAAACAAATAACCTGAAGCAGATGTTGTACCAGATGATACGTAACTGAACCTAGCACCTAAGTGGAATGTGTCACTGAAATGTTTAATTGAAATACCTTAAACATTTGGATCACAAAAATAGGTAATTAAATTTTATTAATCTGCTCAAAAACTGCTGGAACTTATTAAAATTAAAAAAGGCAAAGCACAAGCTCTGTCAATGAAAAACAATACATTCAAATTATCAGAAGCATAAAGTTTGAAAAAAGATCAGAAAAACCTTATCCCATCATTAAGGCAACTGAAATAAAAAAAAATATATATTTTTTTTTTAACCACAATAAGCCTTTTTGGTTCTTGTATAAAGGTATATCTACCCAGATTGTAACGTCAATTACTAAAGAGCATTCATAAACAAAACAAAACAAAAATAAAAATCTAAAGTGTTTCCTGGCTGGTTTGGAGTAAGAAACATTCCATTCTGTATAACGTATTTTAGGAATTCTTCTCTGGGACTCTGATAACAACCTGAAGGAAAGAGAAGAAAATATCAAATAATTTAATATAAATCCATAATCAGACTCATTAAACAACATTTTTTTATATATATATATATATATGCACACACCTACATAGTACATACACGTATTATGTTAAAATATATTTCACTTTCACAAATATATATAATTTTGTTTTCCTGACAGTGAAAAATTTATTTTAAATATGGTTTAAAGTTAAATAATTTAAAAACTATTTAGATGTTTATACTGCATCATTAAAGGAAGGTTTTATCTTGTATATATGCAGAACAATGTCTGTATCTAATTACATTCAATAATTTATAGTTATTCTCATCTTAATTAATAATTAGTGATAAAACAAAAGTTTAAATTCTATTTTATATTACAATTTTGAATAAAAAACTTACATTTTTCACTTCAATGTATTGCTGAAGTCCATATTCTCCTCTATAAATTAAAACAATATAGATTTAAAAAAAAAAAAAAATTAAATTAAAAAAAAAATAAAATTTAAATTTATAAACAGTAATAATTCATTTACCAATGTTATCCATTTGAAACTGTCTATAGTCCTTCGTTAGAGATCAGGTGTAAATAGGTAGGCTTTTCTTTTCAGTTGTTGTGGATGAATGATGAGACAAGAGGGTGCTCATATGAGGACATCAATTTTATTTATTTTATTATTATTTTTAAAAAATGTTTTTTTTTAGCTGGGGGTAATTTTTCATGCAAATGGGACCCCTTAATAATCCACCACTGGTAATCATCAAGATGTGGTTCATAAATTCAAATTAAAAAAGGTGTTCTCTGAATTTTTCTACAAGAAATGTAAGTAAGGTCATACAAAAAATAACCGGTGAATCTTTGGTATTTAATTTTTTCCATTTTATAACACTGTAGCAAAAAGCACTTTAACTCAAGGGAGGTAAGTAATAAGTAATTTTGTTAGGATCAGTTCTTGAAGATCAGTTATTTTGGGATCAAATATTTGTCTACCTACAATTTGACAATAAAGAGTGACTTAGCAAGTGAGACAGCCATACATAGTGTGGATAATACAACTCACATTTACCATGGGTCTAGGCATATATACATGTGATCATAATTAATGTATGTATCTGTTTGTTTTGTGTGTGGCCTTTGTGCATGTCTGCAATGAGTTATGCTTTGTATTAACACCTGGAGTAATAATCATACAGATGCCAAAGATATATAAAAAAATGACAATCCTAAGCAAATAACAATAATTAAAAAGAAAATTTTAGTTCTATTTTAAAGCAGAAAAACATGTTAGTATTGTTGGCTTTTTATGACAATCTCTGATTTTGATTTACAAATTTAACGTTATTTTAAACTGGTGTTTTGTGATACTTGTTTTGTATATTAAAAAGATCTTCTGTTAACTGCGTATAAACAAAATAAACACAAATATGTCCAGACACTCACACACACAAACACCTAAAGGTGTATACGTAAACTATATGCATCAGAAATAAACAAAATAAAATGAATCTTACAGTTCTCTTCCAAGTCCAGACATCTTGTAGCCACCAAACGGAGCTTGAGCAGATGTAGCTAGGTAACAGTTGACCCTACAGAACAAACAAACAAATAAATAAAAAATTATAAGTAAATAATTAAAAACTGCTGATAAAAAAAGAAGCCTGTAACAAAATTGTCTGCTTCTTCTCTCTATGATAAGTCAGATATATATATATATATCATAAATATAAATATATACAGCATCTTGTTTGTTGGTAATTACTTTCTTACAAACTACACTATTGTGAAGGGACAAAAACTAAATATTAGAGATTCACTGCTCATTACATTTATATACTGTAAAAAAAAAAAATAATTATGCTAGAACAGATTGATCTCGTACCACACAGTGCCAGCCTGAATGCTGTGGGCAAACTTGAGTGCCTTGTCAATGTCCTTAGTGAAAACAGCAGCTCCAAGACCGTATGTTGTTTTGTTAGCTCTTTCAATAACATCGTCCAGATTTTTAAATTTTATTATCTGCTGAACAGGTCCAAATATCTGAGAACAAAAAATCAAAACAACATCATTTAAACAAAATATATTAAATCATCAAAGCAAATCAATAACAAATTGATGATAATAATGATAACAAACAACAACAACAATGATGATGATGATGATAATGATGACAATAATGATGATGATAATAATGATGACAATTATGATGATGATAATAATGATGACAATAATAATGATGATGATGACAAAAATATCTTGTTATTTATAAGGAATTCAAGATAATGAAAGAAAATAAACACCTCTTCCTTGGCTATTTTCATGTTGTCTTCAACATCAGCGAATACAGTGGGCTCAATGTAGTATCCCTTTTCTCCACGCCTAGTTCCTCCGCACATCAGCTTGGCTCCTTCCTTCTTGCCTGACTCAATCAGGCCAAGAACCTTGGTAAACTGCTCATTATCAATCTGGTGAGAGAGAGAGATAAACCAATATTTTAAAAATATCTAACACATTTGTTTTATGTGTGTGAATCTGAATGTGAGCATGAATGAACAGACCTTTGTATTATTATAAATATATACAAATTATGTCTTAGTTTGTGTATCTGGTGAGTGTCTGTGCATACTGGTGTGGATTTTATAATAAGTTTAAAAATACTGATAAAATACTGATGACATTATTTATCATTTAATATAAAAGAAAATGATTATAAAACTGCTGGAGATGTTTTAAATGAGGAAAATGAAGAGCTAATGTCTTGTACAGACAGTTAAAACACATACAAATGTACCTACCTGTGGGCCGTTTGTAGTTTCAGCATCAAATGGATCTCCTACAACTCTTTGTTTGGCTTTCTCTACACTTTTCTTCACAAACTCATCATAAATGTCTTCTTGTACAAATGTCCGTGAGCCAGCAATGCAGCACTGACCCATGTTTTCCATGACAGCCTCGTGAGCATATGCAACACTCAAATCCACTGCAGAATACAAGTAAAAACATATTTATTATTATTATTTTTTTTTTTTTTGAAGTAAAAACACATAAACGATGACGCATAATGGATAAGAAGAAGAATAATAACACCATCACTAAAATTAATATACTGTGCATCATTAAAAACATTAACTTCCTTGATCTTATATTATTCTGTTACTTTATTATTAGTAAACCAATGGTGCATTAAAGTATAATCCTCTTTAATAATAATTTAAAAAAATAATAATGATAATAATGATGATGATAATAAAAATAATAACAGTAGTAACAACAGATGGATGGACAGACAGAACTCACAATCAGCATCAGCAAATATCACATTAGGACTTTTTCCTCCAAGTTCTAGAGTGGTTCGTTTTACGTTACTTCCTGCTGCAGATGCCATGATGACTTGTCCTATCTGTGAAATAAAATCAGTGTACTTAAATATAATTAGTTATTACTATAATGTATTGTTGTAAATCTGATAATTATATTAGTTATATATATGTATGTGTGTGTGTGTGTGTGTAAAGCAAATTAAATGCATCTGTATTAACACTTGTATCTGTAAACAATACCCAAATATAATAAATTTGTATCATATTATATTTATTTTCTAAATTAGATGTATCATACTTTTGTATCTAAATTAAATACAATTGTTATTACAAAACTGAATCTATGAATTAATTAAATGTTTGTGTGTTACACTAATCTGTATTACAATATTTTTACATGAATTAAATATACTATGTAGTATTACAATGTGTTGAAATCAGCTGTTAATTGGAAACAAAGTATTACATTACTTTATCTGAATAATAAGTATTACATTACTGTATCTGAATAATAAGTATTACATTACTGTATCTGAATAGTAAGTATTACACCGTACAAATAAAAAACCCAACAAATTAATCAATCTGTATTATGCTGCTTAAATGTCAAAAAGACTGAGTCTCCTACCATTATATTTATATTAGGTCACAAATAACTTAACTGATTTGAGTGTGTCACTGATAATATGTAAGCATTTTGTCACTGGCATTGATAACTTTCAACATACTGAGAAAATATGTCATACTGATTAGAATGAAGGGCTGGGGTGGGAAATATATCACAGAATCAAAGAACCTTATGGCCATTTGCTCTTTCAACCAGTGTCGTACAATTTTGGTTTTTCAAATCTTTCATGTCTCTGGGAAGTTGTATAAAATTAACCCCTTGTGCTCTAATTGTTAAAAGAAAGTAGCCTAAAGAGTGGCAGACAGCATGTTTACACTATTTCAAATAACACCCAAGAATGTGTAACACCTAGTAATCATTATTAATGCTTAAAGCAAGGTGAATTTCTTTTTACTCAGAAAGCATTGTCAGCTTGTGTTAAATATTATTTTAAATTTTTTTTATATACTTTTTAATTTTTGTTTTTAATTTGAATTATTCATGATTATTATTTAGTCTCTAACTAAACTTTATTTTTAAAATTTTTTATTTTTTTTAATTTAATTTTTGTTTTTGATGTGAATTATTCATGATTATTATTCAGTCTCTAACTAATCTTTATTTTTAAAAAAAATTATATTTTGTTTATTTAATTTTTGTTTTGGAAGTGAATTATTCATGATCATTATTTATTATTATTTACTCTCTAACTAAACTTTATTTAAAAAAAAAAAAAAATTTTTATTTAATTTTTGTTTTTAATGTGAATTATTTATTATTATTTAGTCTCTAACCTTTATTTTTTTTAAAAATTTAATATTTTTTTATTTAATTTTTGTTGTTAATGTGAATTATTCATATTATTATTTAGTCTCTAACCTTTATTTTAAAAACAAATTTAATATTTTTTTATTTAATTTTTGTTGTTAATGTGAATTATTCATATTATTATTTAGTCTCTAACTAGCCTTTATTTTTAAAGTTTTTATTACTTTTTTTTAATGTGAATTATTCATTATTATTATTTAGTCTCTAACCAACCTTTATTTTTAAAAAAATTTAAATTTTTTTTTTTAATGTGAATTATTCACAATTATTATCTATTATTATTTAGTCTCTAACCAACCTCGGTGGAGCCTGTGAATGCAACTTTATTGACTTCTGGGTGGCCTGACAGAGCCGCACCAGCTGTGGGACCATAGCCTGGAATCACGTTGAAAACACCAGGAGGAAAGCCAGCCTGCGGAGAATAACGCAGAACGTTAACAAACGTCTTTAGTTTACATCTCATTCAACTGATTACAAACTGAAAACAAACGAGAAAGAAGAAAACAGAATACTTCCAGGTTTATTTTTTTTATCTCATTAATTATTTTTAACATTAATACACTGAAAATGAGCAACAAAATTTTTTTTAAAAATAACAATTTTTAAACAATTTTAAAATAACAAGTAGAAACAAAATGTTTTATTTATCTTGTCTAAATTTTTTTTTTCAACTGGAACATAATAAGAACTAGTGCATCAATAAAAAGTAAAAAAATAATTTTAACCAAATTCATGAGAAATAACATTATTTAATATAATATTTTTTTTTTTTTTTAATATTAGAAAAATGAATAAATAACCACTGCTTTTATCTTTATAAAAACTTTTCATTCTAAAATTTTACTTCATATTTTTATCTTAACTTCTGAAAACAAATTGATTTTTAAAGCACAGGAATATATCTTTATAAATACTTGTGTGAATACTTAACTTTTCACTGAAATCCAGTCTTGAGAGTTGATTAAATAATTTTAAAATCATTTTAAATATGATGTCAGATATTTTTACGTTTAACGACTGACCTCTTTAACAAGGGAAGCCAGGTACAGGGCTGTCAGGGGAGTCTGTTCTGCTGGTTTCATTATCAACACACTGCCACTGGCCAGGCAGGGCGCAATCTTCCAGGAAAACATCAGAACTGGATAGTTCCACTGAAATAATAATAGTAATAGTAACAATAACAGTGATAATACAAACAACATTAGTAATAATAATAACAATAATAATAAAAACAAAAATAATCATAATAGTAAAAATAAAAATAATAATAAAAACATTACTAATAATAACAATAACAATAATAATAATAATAATAATAATAATAATAATAATAATATTATATAATAATTAAATTAATAATAATATAATAATAAAAATAAAATCAACATTACTAACAATAATAATAATAAAAGTATTAATAGGAATAGTAATAGTAATAACAATAACATAATAATAAAAAAGATGATAAATTAAAACACATTAAAAAGTAAAATAATTATATAAAAACAATACGGAAGTATAAATATTAAAATAATATACATCTGTTAGAAATATTTTTTAAAACAAAATAAAAATGTAACATATCAGATAGAATTTACACCAGTGTATACTGACACATGAACTCACGAAGTACTCACAGGAATGATGGCAGCACAGACACCCACTGGTTCATGTCTGGTGTAGCAGAAGAAATTTCCATCTGCACACAAAAAATAAGAAATACATTTTAAGTATTATACTGATATTTAGTATGTAAACCTGTATTATGAAAGCACTGGATATATCAAAATAACCTTCAGATGTATTTTAATATCAGTTAACTACAGCATAAACTGTATGTGAAAGAATTATTTACAACAGCTTTTCATTTTGATTACAAAAGTATGAATTAATAATCATTTTATAAAAAAATATCTATGAATCTTTTTCACTCTTTTTTTTCCTTGGTGTTATATATAAATATTTAACAATTTCAAATACTTTCTACAATTATTTGCTTTTAAGTACATTCATTATTTGAAGGTTCTTTTTAAAGCTGGCTCAGATGAAAATTTAATTTAAGTATGTTGGGTCATATGATCCGATACCAGCTTGTCCAAGCAGGTATCAGATCGCAACTCTAAACACTGAGCTTACTGGGTTTCACTATAAACATGAATAATTCATGTTTTGGTTTGTAAACTAATGTTCTGTTACAGGGGGGGCTGTTAAACTATTATTTATGTAACTTACTGACTGGAATGGTTTTCCCCTGTATTTTGTCACTCCATCCTGCATAGTAGCGGATCACTTGAAGAGAGAAGTCAAGATCTCCTGATGCAGCAACATAACTTTTCCCATTGTCCAGAGTCTCCAAACTCTACACAAAAAAAACAAAAACAAATTCCAGTATTTATTATTAAATTTTTCCTTAGATAGATAAATCTGTCATGAAAAAAAAAAAAAGACCAACAGTTTCTGTGGTTGCACTGATGAAAATCTTGCACACCCAACATGCATGTCTCACTAAACTTTAGCTTCCATCCATCTCTAAAATCTGTGGTTCCAGAAAGAAATGAAAATGCTGAATGTTAATTTAATATTAAAGGAAGAGAAATGGGTGTAATTAAAACAAAGAGTACTCACACAAATGTAGGCTCTGTCTCGTTCCATCAAGTCGGCCAGTTTCCACAGAAGACTGCCTTTCTTGCTGGCATCCATTCGTCGCCATGGTGACCCCAGTTTGAAAGCCTCTTTGGCTGCTGCAACGGCTTTGTCAACATCGGCCTGAAGAAGAGGACAGCCAATAATTACACAACCAAAAATTACTTTCTCTATTGAAGTAAACAAATTTTTGACAAGGTATGTCAGTATCTGTCTGTGTAAATACACTAATATTGATGACTGATTAAAGTATGAAAATGTGAATTTATTAACTGTATGTAAAAAACTCCTATAAACACATTTACTGAATGTGTAGTTTTTGAAAAAATGTTAAGTGGTAATTAATACTATCACATTAATGATTCATGTTGCACTTTACACCAGCTCAGACTTTTATTAATGGAAATAATATGCAAGGACAGGAATAAAAATGTTCTGATTGAAACTGTTATGCAGTTACACGGATTAAACAGGATATTCTGTCACTATCTCTTCAAAAACTCAGTTTTATCACCACATGCATTATATGAGACATGAATTTTATGAAAACATCTGTAACTTTAATAAAAAATCAAAAAAATTAAAAATTAAAAAATAAATAAATTTAATACCTGTTACATTTACTATGCTTAAATTGTGCTATATAAATAAAATAATCTGGCAGTAGTGGTTATTTATATCCTGGTGATCGTACACTGATTGTAAAGTGTCTCTGTATAATTAATATACTGAGACACTTGTGTAAACCTGCTGTCATGTTTGTTTTTATGTAAATTAATGTGTAAAACCACTGACCTTGTCACCTTCCTGCACATCAGCTATTTTTTCTTCAGTCACGGGATTGATGGTTGGAAACGTCTGGCCACTGACAGAATTAACATATTCATTGTTGATGAACAGCTGTGAAACCAGAAACATACACTGCAGTCGAATAATCAACACATTATTAAACAATGATTAATTTATTTTGTTTCAAATAATTTTAAATAATAATAATAAATAAAAATAATTACAGAGTTTTTGATTTTGTAATCAAAAAAGAAATAAATCCATAAATATTTTTAAAATGAAAGATGAAAATGGCTAATTGATAAAAATAAAGTCATTTGACTTTTAAAAGATTTATATACTTACTGACCAGGAATATTTTGTTTCTTATAATTTTACATACATTTTTAAAAATAAGTACACAGTTTTTGAGTCTGAAATAATCCATTAACATTTTTAAAATGAAAGATGAAAATGCCTAACAGATAAAATAAAGCAATTTCATTTTTCTTCTGGTGCTTTGATGTGAATGTGCATATGATATGCATTTAAATATATATATATATATATATATAAAAAAAAAAAAAAAAAAAAGAGAGAGAAAGCCCTTTAACTCTTTCAGATACAGGAGACATGAATTTAGTTATCTAGATATGCATAACTATTAAATACTTATTTCCAATGTTAATCATGAAAACGTATGATGAGAGTAATATATCAGTTCACATAGTTTTGAAATTAATAAACAGACGAAATGAATATTATTAATTTCTTTAAAATCTTGCTGACTGTAATATATGTTGTCAATGCGCCTTTACTGGTGTTTGCTTTGTATCACATTTAGCTCATGGCCTGATTACAGATTTTTAAAGATTTTTTTACTAGGAACTTAAGATGCAGGATGTCAGTGATCAACTTCACGTAAAATCAACAATGTGTTTGTGTAAAACAAAAAGGATTTACACCCGTGTGGTCAAATTCATCTCCTAGTATTTACACTAAATATTTACACTGTCGAAAGTAAATTTTATTGTTGATAGAGTGTAACTATAATGAAATGCTTGTCTTGTTCTTTAACAGCTTCATTTTATATAAACTAAAACAATTCTTATTAATTTTCTTTGTCACTACTGGTTTTCTTTAAAACCTTCTTAGGAAACTGTATTTATTAAAAAATCATGAATAAAATAAACATTTAATAAATGGGTTAATTTATATTTTCAGTGCATATTCGGCCCAGGTAATTGCAACAGGTTTAGCAAATATTAAAGCCAATACTTGTAAAAATTTAGCAAAGGTTAAATGCAGTAACAACAACATGTTTGGCTGAAATGGTGAACAAATGTTTCATGTAGCATACAACAGCATCACAACCTGATCAAGAAAACATTCATCTGATACTTTTAGTCTTTTTTTCAAACTAAACCTTAAATATTATTAATAGCAATAACAGGACTTCAAAATAGATAAAACTGTAAATAACCCAGTTGCTTTGTTTCATTAAAATAAAGACCTGAAGCTGATAATTAACAGATTTTTTAATTTTTAAAACACACTTCAACCCATACCTAATCCAACTTTAATTAACCAGGTCATAATATCAATTATCCAGATAATTTATGGATTAGCTGATTCTTTTAAACAAGGGGTCTAGGTTACATAAAAGGAAAAATGTCTCAAGATAAATTCGAACAGAAGATAAAAAGTGAAATGAAGGTCAGTTTTGTCCTTACTAAATAAGAAGATAACTTTACTATTTATTTATTTATTTATTTAATATTTCAATGCACATTACATAAAACTTAAATTTGGCTTCCTAGCACAGTGTTATTAACTTCAAAAGTATTTTTTTTTTTTTTTTTTTTTTTTTTGGTAATTATTGAAGAGTGTTTTAATATAAAATCAAATGATTCCAGCTATTTAGAAAGTGTAAAACATTTTTAATTTAAATACTCTAATTTCATATACAACATATGAATGCTAAATGACACTTCAGGACAACAAAACTTATGTGTTGCACATACAGGAAGTTAATAGATTTACTGTTTTAATATAAATTGTACACTGTATCTGTGTAAAAACAGGCATCACATTTGACAAGATAAATAAACAAATTTTTTTGACTGAATGAAATGTTTAATGGTATTTTAATATCATCACAGGGAAACAAATAATTAAAAACTTATTAAAAAAAACCATTTGTATCTTTTGAAATGTATAAAATCAAATGTGGATGGATTATAAACAATTCTATCACATTACTTTTGTTAAAATATATTTTATCAATAACATCATAACTTGTCACACGGTTTTTGTTATATTATACAAATATGTTTGTTTTAAGAACAAAATTATGATATTACATAAATGTGTTAAAATTGCTGAATTTATTGACCAAAAAAAAAAAAAAAAAGAAAAAAAAAAAAGGGAAATGTTTTTTTCTTTTCTTTGAATGCATGGATGTGATATCTCTTCAATTTTTTTTATTATTAACGTTTTCTTCTTCATCAAGTTCTTTTTCTTTTGTGTTCATTTTTTAATCATTACAGCTGCTTATCCCTGACTACTAACACATACAACATTTTGAAAAATACAGCTGTTGTGACAGTCCATAAACAAAAAACAAGAAAGTCAGTTTGTACCTGTAGAGCAGTGCTTTTTAATCTGACTGGTTCATCCAAGGGTAAAAGGAAGTATTTTAGGGGTTAATGAAACTAGAGCAATGAATGAAGGGTCTGTCTTAATCTATTCTGACAGCTGTACTCTTTCTTCTGAACTTTGAAAAGTCAGAAGAAAAATATTCCTTCTAAAAATCTTATTTCAAGTTTAAGATTACTTCATGTAAACAAGAAAACATTTAATGATTAACACACCTTTAACACATCTTTTCAAAAATTGTAATTTATTAAAAGAGTAAAACAAGTTAATTTATATTTCTTGCACATGTGAAAGATAGATGAAAATTACCAAAATCAGGTGAATGAAATCAGGTGATAAGAGACTAGTGAGTGAATGAAAGATTCAAGGGTTGCATGCTTTACCCAGTGACATGCATGACAGCCTCCTTTAAACATTTAAACTTCTCCAAACAAACAAACACTGAATACAAAGGCTGCTTCAGTTAATCAAAGCATTAAAGCATCCTCACACACACTGCCACACCATTATCCTTGACACACCACAACAGAGCTGTAAATAAACATATAACATTTATAAGAAATTCATCACGGGACACTTTTAGCTGACCTTCGCAATACCTGGTGTCCACAGGTCCACAACAAAACTAAGGTAATTGAGTCATGCTCTAACCTTCGGTCAGCTACAGGGATTGAGTGGCCTACATAACTGAGAGGTTGAAGCGAGAATATCAAGAATTAAAATATAAAGATCAATGCTTCTCTATGCAGCAGTCAAGACTGTCTTTTTCAAGGCAATGTCCATTGGTTTATTTATGTCAGAGGCATGGGCTATGCTAACTTGTTAACAGCAATATGCAGTTACAAAGTCTCTTGTTGTTTGTTCAGTAATGTGCAGTTAAAAGGATTCCATTTCGTAACAGAGACAAATAACTGTAACATAATAAAACATGGTGTTATTTAAAAAATATATATTCAGTAAGCTGATCAGCAAAAGCATTTGGCTATGCACAGCATGCAAATTCAGTTACAGATACACACAAATTTGTAAACATTTATTAACATTTAATCAAACTGAATTGTTATTAGTTATACAATACTCTTTTTTTTTTTCAAAAATCCTTGCTATTTTTTAGTGTTGCTTAATTAATAATATAAAAAAGGAGAAAAAAAGCAACAAAGCAATAATACTAATAATTTTAAAAAATATATATATATATATATATTTTTTTTTTTTTACAGAAAGTTCAAAATCACTTTTGGCATCCTCAATTAAAAGTGATATTCTCTATTTTGAATATTTATAACTGCACATTTACTTTGTCTTCTGCAAGAAATTTCAGTGTAAAAAGAAGGATTGCTATATAACCTTGTCTAGGATAACTATTAAAGGAAATAAATTAACATACTTTAAAAAGAAGAAGGAAAAGATAATTATTTCGTATGCAGAAACGTTAAATCGTACACCTATACCTTTTATAACAATTATGCCACATATGCCTGAATACTACGTACGTACGTTTCTGCAAAACCGATGGGTGCCAATGCTGGGTTTTAGCAAACTAAGTCTATATAACTATGAAAGAAAGAATGACAGTTTATTTAACTGTTTTACCTGCGTGTATTTTATCTCTGGGTTGCGTATTGGTGCTGGCAGACTCGTCATCTTTAGTTATTTGTAACGAATTGTAATTTTCAACAGCAGCACGTCAGTGAAACTTCACTATTCGACTGGTTCTGGTAAAAGAGCGCTTCTATATATAGAACAACACGTGACCCGGTGTTTTTAACACGTTGACCCATCAATGTAAATATATGAGTAACGTGATCTTGCGGGTTTTTTTTTTTTTTTTTTTTCTTTTCTTTTAAAGTTAATTTACAAATAAAATAAACATCAGGTTTATTTTCTACATCAGTAAATGTCATAATTATTCTCGATGGAACTTAAAAGCACAAATCCAGTTGTTCTAAACTTAATTTGTAAAATTATTCAGCAAACATTTTTATCTCTCAAACACACACACACACACACACACACACACACACACACACACACATTTAATAATAAACTTTAAAATAAGTAAATAGGCAACTGGCAGTAGCAACATCATCTGAAATCATGTTTGTTCTAATAATGAGGTAACAATTAACATTTTATAATATAACTTGTTTAATTTCACCTTTTATTATTGTATCTCTATACATATCTGGGCCAAAGTTAAACAGCGATACAAAATATATAGTTTGCTTGTAACACACATAACATACATACACACGCACACAAATAAAAATATCTATTTGTGAAAATAGTATTATCAGTTCTTTATTTATAATTATATGTCATTTTGGCCTTCCATAGTTGACCAACTGGCACTGAAATAAAACCCACAACAGTCTGCGTGCATGCATTTTGTTCAAGCACGTCCACGGTGTCAGTTAAATGGTTTTAACAGTTCTCGGCACTTGGACTTTTGCTGCAGCGGCCGTTGACGTAACCGCGAGACTTCTGTCAACATCGTTCAACGTCGTCGATGCCGTCGAAGCAGGCATCAACGGTTAGTGTTGTACGTTGTTATGTTATCGTTGACCTAGTGCTAAAGTAAATATTCAAAGCTCCACATTCATGCGGTGATTGAAGATAAAGAAAAAGGTCAAATCATTTCGTGAGATTTCAGCCGGGGGATTTTTATGCAGATTTACACACACGCGTGCACACACACACACACGCACACACACACACACACACACACACACACACACACACAGACACACACACACACATTGATTTTTTTATTATATATTTTTAAAAATTAATCATGGTACATTAGTATTATGTTTATTGTAGTCATTTCATTGGAACTGGTTTTCAGTTTCAGAATAACCAATTAAATATCACTTAATGCAGATATATGGCACCCTTTTCAAAAAGTTTTGTTTGCAAGCTGTATTATTATTATTATTATTATTATTATTATTATTATTATATTTTCTTTAATAAAGAAACTTTGCTTCATATTTGAGCCAACAGTGAAAGATCTTGGGGTTACATACATATATATATACACACACATACATACATATATATACATTATAGATACATACATACATACATAATTATGCAAGTAGAAATTAGCTTAAACATAAGACCATTTTAAATTATCTAAGCTTTTGAACTTCTAATTACTTTTGATATAATTTAAGAACTAACAAAAAAAACAAACAAAAAAACAAATTGTAATACTTTGAAAATTGAGAGTGACAGTGAATGAAATGATTGAAAATTCTGTCTTCATATTTTAGATAAAACATGCAGATCTGCCATTGATCTCAATCAGGACATCAGATTATGTGAACTAATTGTCCTCGATTAAAAAATTAATTTTTTAAAATTTTATTTTATTTTATTTTTCCTGAGAACTTAAATCAAATCGTGGTGACCTTTACTTCAGATATCATAGGAAAGCCAAAAAGCTTTAACATGACAAAAGATTTTAAAACTACAGTACCAAAACTGAGCTAGTGAAGAAACAACCTTTACAAATACTATGACTGTTAGCTAATGTTTAATGTATTATATAGACACACACACACACACACACACACACACACACACACACACACACATACATACATACATTATACACACATATACATACATACAGACACATAAAACACACATATATATATACATACATACATATACACATACACATACACATACACACACACACACACACACACACACATACACATACATATATATATATTTCTTTGTTTCAGAAGTGGAGAAGTCACACAACATCAGTACGGTTGGACTTGGTAGGGGGAAGAAATGCAGAAGGTAACCTGGAACAGGATGCAGCCATAATGAATGGTGCAGATCTCAGTTTTGGATCTGTCACAGCTCTTCAAGGGTACCGTTGTTTTGAGAATTTTTTTAATTCTTACCTTCCTGTAGAATTTAATTATATCTTCAACTATCCTTTTTTTTTTTTTTTTTTTTTTTTTGAATCATCATTGCTGAGCATTCTTCATCTCGAAATTGAAATTCAAAAGCTTTTCCGAGCAGCCAAAAAAGTATAGTTTTTATATGGTGTAGCAGACACAAATATTATTTTATGCATAAAATTATTAAAAATAGAGTATGATACCATCTGCAGATGATTTGTTTAAGATGTATGAGAAATATAAATGAATTTTTGTTTACACTAGGATCCTGTTATAGAATATCACAATCATATTCCAAAATATGATAAGGGTATTCAACCTGTATATGGTTAATTATCACAAAAAAATAAAAAAAATAAGAATATATATATATATATATATATATATGTATGTAATATACACCAATCAAACAGTGATACAGCTTTGATTCTTTATGCACAAACAAGTCAGTTTCCAAAGATTTTCAAATTTCAAATAATTGTGAAACCTGTAATAACTTTTCTTTTCAAATGTTAAATAACACCTGTGAAAAACCTGGACATATTTTCAGAATATTTTATTTTGTTGTCAGTTACAGTATTTAGTGTTATTAAAAAAATGTGTTACTTTGCATACAGTTTTAATAACGTTTAAAGTTAGACAGACATCATTAAGTTATGTCTCATTCTGTAGTACTGATCTGTTCAAATTAATCTTGTGAGATGGACATACAGTTTAATAAAAAAAATAAAAAATAAAAGAAGATGAAAAAATAAATGAAAGTAAAATTGAATACATGGTGATTATGAAAAAGTCCATGATTAAAATAAATGCGGAAAGAAATCATTAATTTAAAAACTCTTTTCAGTATTTCGAGACCAGTTTCTGTGGCTAAAGCTGTGATGGAAAAATCTCCCCATAGCATGCTTACAGGAGAAGGTGCCCTGAAGTTTGCTATTCAGCAAGGCTTTAATACAGAAGAGACATTACTGGTAATATTTTCCATAAAATATCGCTCAGAAATCATTTTTTAATTATTTTTTTCTTCAGAGAACTAATCTGTAAAGCTATATTTGTGAGAGGAACATAATAGATATAATAGTTTATTATCCATGTTTAATATATTTGTATTAAAAAAAACCCTGCTGTTTATTACTGAAAAGTTTATATTACCTTTCATATGCAGATAATATGTCAACATCATTCAGTGATACTGTATCTCAAAACTTGATTTTCTCTATATAGTTAATGTCAGTCATGTTACCCATGAATCTGGTTTTACTACCAAAACTGCTTTGAAAAAATAGATGCTTCACATCAGTCATTTTACAACCATTCTGTGTTGCTTTAAAAGAATATGGCTTAAACATTTTGAGATAATGTAAAATTTCATTAGAGAATACATTTTTGCAGTCATTTTAATTTAATTACCAAGATAATTGTAATTTTTATTATTTTTATTTATTTATTTATTTATTTATTTTTTGTTTCTTTCAAATTGAAGTAATTGTAATTTTTTGGTTTTAGGTACCAAAAGCTCCAGGCGTCTGTTATAATCCAGAAAGCCATGATACTCTGGGTGTGCTAGCTGTAAACAACGACAATGTGTGCGCAGGTTGGTAATTAATGTATATTTTACATGTGTATGTATGTGCAATGGTTGATGGTACATGCAAATACATTTATATTTCTGTCTTGTTTATGACATATATAATCATATAGTAATTTATATAATATGAACATTCACACGTATATTCATTTGACATGTTAAACAGAGATGCTTCATTAACACAGAAAGAAATATAAATATACAAAGTTAAATAAAAATATAAAAAAGATACAAAGTTAAATAAAAATATAAAAAAGATACAGTGTTAAATAAAAAATATACAAATATACAAATGAATAAAAATTAATTTTATTTAATAAAAATTGGGAGAAAACAAAAGAATAACAAAAGAAAAGAAAAGAAAATAATAATATTGAAAACAAGAATTTCTTTTTTTTTTTTTGAAAATATGATAATAAATACGACTGATGTAATTATATTTATTTAGGTGTCTCAACAAGTGGAAAAGCAGGAAAATGTCCAGGCCGAGTGGGTGACAGTGCATTACCTGGGTGTGGTCTCTACGCAGGTGTGTGTAAATAAAGGAACAGAAATCAAGTTAAAGTGTTACTATTATGGTACAGAGAAAATGGTCTAATAAAATTCTGAGTGATGATTTTATTGTTTTGGCAATTCACCAGACAGTGTAAAAATAAAATAATACTGTAAATATGCAGACTATTTTTAGATTATTTCTTTCTATTACCAAATAAAATATCATTATAATTTTAAATTTGAATAATATGATGGTTAAGAATGATGAAGAAAATAACTGCCAACTCTCTGTCATTAACAGCAAGGACTTTTTTCAAAAACACATAATTATATGTAATCTGGTTATAATGCTGAATAGTCACAGAAAAGGTTTAATTCTCAGATCCTCTATACTTAGGCTTTTTTTGACTTGTTTAGATTGTATTTGTAATGTCATATGGTAATTGTTATTTTAAAATGTATGCATTTACTGTACATCTGTGTGTATTAACAACTTGAAAAAAAGCTTACTGAAAGGAAATGCTCCAAAACAATACAAGACAAAAAAAAAAACAACAACAAATAATAATAATAATAATAATAATAATAATAATAATAATAATAATAATCTGAGATAAAATTCCAGAGAAACAATAAAACAATCAGCAATACAAAAAACCCCAACCTTAGACATTCACCATTGTTTTGGTTTTCTCCTTTTTTTTCCCCCACAAGAAATTTAAAAAGCAGTGTATATTCTGATAACTTTTCATTCCATCATTTTTTCTTGCATTTTTTAATTTTAACAACATACTCTGTCACTGTCAGGTGTCACTGTGGACACACATTTGACATCTAATTGTCTCATTAACATGCAGGCCAGGCTGACATTCCTTTTCCATTTCCATTTTCTTCAGATGCCAAAGCTGGCGCTGCATGCTGTTCTGGTGACGGAGATGAAATCCTGAAATTCTGTCCAAGTTTCAAAGTTGTGCAACTATTAGAACAGGCAATTAAAAAAAAAACATATTAAAAAATTAATTTGTTATTATGTTGTAAATGTAATTATAAGAAAGACAACTGATTATATGATGCATAATTTTATTCTGACTTTGGGAAATTTGTTTTTGAGGCAGAAGCCAGGCACCAAAAATTATGGGAATCCAGGCAATGTTTTGATTAAAGTTACAAAATATTGTTACTTATTTTTTTTTTTTTTTTTTTTGAATAACACAACTAACTGACTAATTATTATTTAAATATTATATTTCTTCTTTTTTGTCTTCAGGGTTTATTACCACAAGAGGCTTGTAATAAAACAGTAACAGAAATCCTAGAAAGGTTAGACAAACTGGGCAGAGACCCTTTTGAACTGGCTGTCATTGCTGTAGACATGAAGGTGAGACAAAGAGAGAGAAAAACAAAAGCTAACATTATAAACAGTGTTTATAAAATCACATTTATAAGGTACATTTCAAACACATGCATACAAACAGACAGACAGACAGAAAACACACAAACAGACAGACAGACAGAGACACAAACACACACACACACACACACTGCAAAGGCTGCTGAAATTGGCACTCCATATAAGCTTTTTCTTTTTTCTTAATTCTTTCTTTATTATTTTAAATAACATATATGATGTGTATTAAAATGTACAAAAACTAATATATGATTTATTTTAAACCTTATTATATCAAACTGCACTGAAATGAAACAGTACATCCTCATCATATATTATAAATTATTTCATTTATTGCTCTCAAATTGAGTTTTTATATTTTTGATTTATTATTATTATCATTGTATTTATTTATTTATTTGATTTATTATTATTATTTTTTTTGATAATTGTTCACAACCAAATTTATTATATTTATAATAAGTAAATTCTTTGAAATAACTTTAAAATACTGTAGTTATGCTCTTGTAATTCAAGGGAGGCTACCAACATAACTTTTATTTCCTTTTCAACAAAGTAAGAGTTATCTCAAAGTTATTTAAAAAATGCTCTACGTGAAATTTTATTTCGTTATTGACCTTTCAAAAGTACTCTTACATGATTATTGTTAACATTAATTAAATATATTATTAATGCTCTTTTTCTTGTTTAAAAGCTATTAAATACACACTCGTTCAATATCCCGAAATTTTCCAATAAAATTTGGTAGCGAATTACAAAAACTTGAAATGCTTATAAGTTATTACCTACCTGGTTAATTAAAAATAATAAATAAATATAGCTGGTTCTATATTTATGAGATATGTTTTAGGCACATATTTGATATGTTAGACAGGCTAAATAACCAATGTAAACCAGTAAATATATAAATTTATTACAGGGTAACTTCGGAGCGGCTTCCACACTAACAACATGGAAGGATGAAATCTCAGGACAGAAGTATAACGGTTTTCCTTACGTTGTTTGGACGGAAGGAATGAAAGAAGTCGAAGTTAGAGTTCAAGACGCATGCGTGATCAAATAAAATTTTAAACTGTTCTTGATTTATTTGCGATCCAGTTTAACAATTAACAAATGAAAATAATTCCGTGTAAACTCCAGTTATCAGCTATAAAGTATGGAACGAGTGGAAATTCGAGCCCATTTCCTGTAAATTCGTTATTACTTTTTCTCATTAATTTCTGGACCAAGAACCGAAGAGATGTTTAAGTAAAAAGAACAGATCAGAAATATTTTCAAAATGTATAGCTAACTAAGGGTCTGTTCTTGAACATATAATGCGCTTGCAACAAGCCTAATTGGAATTCACTGAAAACGTAAATAAAAAGTATTAATTTTTAGCATTTATTCATTTATAATATTTTTAAAATTAAAATTCTGAATTTGTTCAAAAAACGATAGCCACGAAGCCTAACATCGATTTATTTGCCATTTTTATAGTTTTTATTACTTTTAATAATGATTCAGTCGGACAAAGTTTTCGATTTTGTAATGTTATCATTCAGATTAGGTAAGTACGAACAGGCATCCTTACGGGCTATTTGAAGATTGTAGATAGGTGTAATGAAAGTGCACTAAACAAGGAAAAACGTTTACGTTTATAGGGAAATAATCAAATTAAAATCACTAACTGAATTTACAGCATGAACCTTCCCATGTGACGATCTTATTTGCTCTTCCAAATCATCCAATAAAATAAATATTAAGTCGTAAGTTCTTTTCCCCGCTCGACTTGCTGCATAGCACAGGCTTAAATATTATAAAATATACAAACGTACACGAACCCAGAAAGAACAGGCCATTTGTTTTCGAGTGTGTTTTGCATTTTAATAATAGTGAAAGTTTTCTAGTCCGACAGAATCATTTTATGCCCAAAAGACATATGCACGTAACTGTATACACATGCCTTTGTGAATAAACAGTTTTGTTTTGCTTTCATTATACGATTTTATACTGTTGGTTTTGATTTAAATATTTATCAGTTGCATTCCAAGTTATTTTTGAAATAAATCACGTTTTGTATGTATTTATCTTGTGCATGGAACATACCCCAAGCTGCTCCTAAATAACAAAAGTTTTGTTTAAATACTTTTCTGCATAAAATAACTGTTGGACTAGAAACCTTTCATTTTTTTTTTTTTTTACTTTATTGCTGTATATTCGTGTCAGTTTGAAGTTAAACTGCCAAAATATGTCCAAACCTGCCCAGGCCTCTCTTATTCCCCATTTTCCATGGCTGACTACTGTTTTTTTTTTTTTTTTTATCTGTCTTTCTTTCTTTCTTTCTTTCTTTTTTTTCTCCCTCTATAATGAAATTCATTTTATTTTGACAGCGCGCCCTCTTTTTCGAAATACAGAACTCGATCTATTAATAAGAATCCTGCATGCTATATGAAGAGTACATCGGCCACAGTTAGCACTACTAACTGCGGTGTTTGATTTAATTTCTGTAACGATTTAGTTTTTTACATGAACGATGGGTTTAACGAGAGAATAGGCAGGTGTCGATTCTAAGCAAACATAATCGCTTTTCTACATACCTTAGCAGTTGATATTCAGTAAAGCATTCGTATCGATATATTTGTCTGACAGGTAGTATAATTTCTCTAAGAAAAGAGCATATTTTTTTCCCCTTTTTTAATTCAGTCATTTAACGCTATAAAAATAAATTCAAACCCACTGCTTTTATGTATTTATTTATTAACTGAATGGTTTAGATAGAAAGAAGCTGGGTTTATTAACATTAATAAAATATTATATAATAATAATAATAATAATAATAATAATAATAATAATTAAAACAAAACAAAACAAAACAAAACAAACAAACAAACACAAATACATACACAATCACACAAACACAAACCCCTCCCCAACATGAAACAGGAAATTTGCTGACTAAGCTGAATGCATACTGTCGTTTCGGTGAAAATTACATTGTGTTCTCAGGACAGAGATAATAAAATGGGCAACTTTTATTAACGTCGAATACAAATTTAATATTCTGAAGTCTCAGTAATTTCTGATGTTCTGTAGAAGCAATAATGGGAAAAACTGTTCAAACATTACTAATGTTCGGTCCAAACACATTATCTTTCTTAAACATTCACAACAGAAATATGAAAACCTTTCAACGAGGAATTTTGGATTCTCAGATATTTAGACCAGTGTTGTTAGGTAGCTAACGATGTTTAAACACAGGTGCCCTGGAAATAACTAGGTATCTGAACCCAAACGATAAACGTAGATTTTAATGTTACTGCTAATAACTGAGCTCATTTCTAACCTAGTAAACTGATATACATGCGAATATATAATTAGGAACTGGGTTAATAATGAAAAGAATCTCATAACATAATTATCTGAGCCTATTTAATTAAAAATAAAAATAAATAAATAAATAAATAAAAAGCTGATGCATACGTTTAGTACCTTTTATAACAAAAGTATCATGGAAATGTTTGCGAATATTTAATTAAGAGTGAAAATAATAATAATAATAATTAAACAGAAATTAAAAAAAAAAAAAATAAATAAATAAATAAATAAATAAGAGAATAAATATGATATCACATAAATTAAGTATTGTCGTTTTTCATATAATGCAATTTGCAGCAAGAATGCAGCACCCACGGTCGGCCAAACCCACATAATTTTTTCATAAGTATCAGTTGCTTAACCCCAGTGGCATTGGCCCTCCAAACCCACAGAAAAACCTTAATCCACTTATTCCAATTATGCAGACGATAAGATTTCAAGTGCACCTTGACATAAACACGTATTTCAATTGTTATAAAACATTAAAAGAATGTAAATTTTAAAAATCCAGTACAATGATACCTTTATGGAATTAAACTTCTAAAATACCAGCGAATTCTGAACGTAAAATAGGACTCTTTTTTTTTTATTTCAATTTTTATTTATTGTTTTATTTTTTTTTTTTTTTTCTTGTTTTTTTTTCTTTTTTTTTTTTTTTTTTTTTTTTCTGCTACACATGAACACAATCCAAAAATGCAACTTAAAGTTATTCAATGCAATTTATGTTTAATTGTGAAACTATGGGAGGGGCAGAATCAGGCGACTCTATTATTATAAAATTATAAAACTTGCAAACACGTGTTTGTCCTTGCCTAACCTCAAGGAATACGAGGAAAAAAAAAAAAAAAAAAAAAAACTAAAAATCGCAGTGGACGACGGATCGGATCAAGTTTCGCCCATCAAATCGGATCCGGGCCATGTATATATTTTTCAATATGTTTCTTTTTACATTCCAAAGAATCGACCACAAAGCTTACTTGTTTACCTAATCCACTGTTTGACGCTGGCAGTCTACGAGGGTAATCTGGGCCACGTGTGTGCGGGAAGGCGCCACTCTGCAATCGGGCCAGAGTTCTGGTTGCAGGGGTGAAAGGAAAGATCTTAGCGGTAGCTGAACTTTATTCCGCGTTCACTCAGCATAAGGGATAAGGGGATTGGAGTCTGTAACGCTTAGCATGCACATTACAACGGGACAAAACTTCTGTGTACGATTATGAAAGTTTATTTTTGAATTTATCTGTCTTTCGAAGCCAAATTATCCAGGGGGACCGACGAAAAGAAAAAACAAAAACAAAAATTAATAAAGAAAGAAAAGTGTTGGAGAGAGACAGAGGATATATATATATTTATTTTTTTTAAATTTTTTTCCTGCGTTGTAAATAGGTGTTGCATTTAAGCCTTATGTTTTTCCTTCTTCTTTCAAGATGAATTTCTAAATAGAGAAATTTTATTTGAAAACGTGTGTTTTTATTGACAACGAGAAAAATACTGGTTTTAGTTGTTTCAAGTGCTAGGTGCTGATATATGCGCTCAGGAGGAAATGCTTGGTTATTTTCGGTAATTTGAAAAAGAAAAAAAAAAAAAAAAAAAAAAAAAAGAAGAAAAAGTGTTCGCCTGTAATTTTGAAAGAAAACTGTGTTTATTAACAACTGTGAACATTTAAGTGATTCGTCCATTGTTTGACAACGTGGACGTCGTGCTCAACTATCGACGAAGGCAGCATCGTCGCTGATGATACGCCAATTTCCATTAGAAGCTGTGATATACTAACAACGTGTGATACGGCATTAAGAGCTTAGGAGATGTGGACTAGTACTGCTGCTATCGTAGCCGTCGTCTTGACGTCGTGCTTGATTATCAGCGTGTCTTCGCAAGTTCAACAACGACGGACTGTTGCTAGGAATCAGACACCAAGACGAACAGGAAGCAATGTTATCAATCTCAGGGGGTAGGTACATTAAATATATAAATAACTGAATAAATAAGTAAGTAAGTAAATAAATTAACAGACAGACCGAGAGATAAAAGGTGTATCTACATACTGTAAAACTGTATATAAGAAATAAACAAAATTTTGTTTTTAATCTGTTAAATAATATCACAATATACATTACAGTCCATATCTTCTATGTGTTAATATACAAATTATAGATAATGCATGCAGTTACGTGTTGGTTTTCGGCTGATTCTTTTCCTCAGAGAAGTCAGTGTGTATTTCTAAGTAGTTAGGAGTTTTCTATCAGCTAGCTATGTATAAACAAATCTGTTTCTAATCCTTAGCTACAAACGCCCGAACCATAAAATCTTTGCAAAATGAAAATGTCAAAGCCTCCATTAATTCTCCATAAAACTGAATTATCATATTCTTTCTAAGGTTGAGCTTAGACCGGGTGGTCACAAATGACATATTCTTACCCGTGTTCATATTGTACGCTTCTTGTTAAAGACAAAGCTATGGTTGCATAACATTAAAATTGTTCTGAACCCATTTTTTTTTTTTTTTCTATTCGAATACTGAAATTCAGTAGTAAAAAAAATAATAATAATAAAATAATAAAAATTATAAAAATAAATAAATAAATAAAACAAAGAGAGAGAGAAAGAAAAAAGTAAGAAAACGAAAATACAAGACTCCCCTTAATACACATTCATACATACATAAATACGTTTAGAAAATACATGTGTGTGTGTGTGTGTGTGTGTGTGTGTGTGTGTGTTCATTCTTACTTTATGTGTATTCTAAACAACAGAATTGTACATTTTATTCTTATCTTTCATTCATAAAGTATTTTATGAATGACTCTTTTCATGTCAGTGAACTTTCAGGTTTTTATCAGTAAGTAATATTAATGTTTCTTATTATTCTTTTCATTCATTTACTATCTTCTAGATCTGTATTCTAATTTTTTCTTTCATTCTCTCGTTTATTTAATTAATTTTTTTTATTATTATTATTCTACGAAATTAGTATGAATACAAGAATTTTCCAAAATTATCATACTTCATCAGATTTGATCCGTTATAATTACATATATATTTACATAATTATTAGCTTGCCTAGCAAAACTAAACCCACTGTGCAAACAAAAAATAAAAACATATATATAAAAAAAAAAAAAATTAAAAATTCTGTTTGGATCGGATCAAGCGTGTATAAGTAGTTGGAAATGTTATTTTGAACAATCACCAAGTAGGTCAACACGGTTATTCATTCGTAATAATCTACTTGATGTTTCGATCACCATATTACCACAGATTAAATTGGTTTTAGAGTTCCAGTGCACCACCTACGGGTACATTTACCTCCGTGTTAGTTCTTGGTTTGATTTCAACATAACAAACAAATAAATAAAAATTAGTAGTAGTAGTAGCAGCAGTAGCAGTAGCAGTAGTAGTAGTAGTAGTAGTAGTAGTAGTAGTAGTAGTAGTAGTAGTAGTAATAATTAATAATAATAATAATAATAATAATAATAATAATAATAATAATAATAATAATAATAACACATTTAAGTGGAATGCATCAAAAGAATGTGTAATCGTTTCATGGAAGTTATGCAAGGTTTTCGAACTATTTTAAGTTATTTTAACAACATCTTTTGGATTTTAGGCTATCTGTTAGACGGTGTCTGTGCATATGTTCGTCTATGTGAAATGAATAAATACAGTTTATGTTTAACATTTTAATACTTACACATTTTATTATCTTCCAAAGATATGAGAAAGAACATCCAATAATTATGTTGATATTACTAAGAAATTCTATTGGTTATATACAGAAATTAAAATGAAAAACGTTTCTTATTATAATAAGCCGCGATATTTTAAATGTGTTAATATCCTTTGGATAAAATGTCAACAGCAGCAACAAAAACATCCACTATACTACTAGCACTGATGCTGCTACTACTACTACTACTACTAATAATAATAATTATAATAATAGGTTGTTTACATACAGAAAATGTATTCATCAAAAATAAAATTATATTAATACAAAATAAAATAAATTAAAAAATGAAATCTGTATGTGTGTAACTGTGTCTGTATATATATATATATATATATATATATAACTGGTTCCACTGTAGTTACATAAACGGGAAACAGTTTAAAATAAATTAGAAGTAACATGTTTGACAAGAAGCAGACAGGTTCTATCTGTGTAATATCATGAAAGATATAAGATTACTTTCAAACGAGCCATGCCACATCAACTCCGTCTTTATCACGTGTCGATGTATTTACTAGTCACACTCAATTTCATAGACGTTAGTCAGATCGCTCCTGAAGAATTCAGAGCTGTTTAGAATAACTAATAGTCTGTTTTTGCATTACGGTCCATTTTCCACCCAATCCACGCTTTGCTACGTCTTTCTTACGACTGGTTCTGGTTTGTCAAAAGGGCTGGAGAAGTCTTTTCCTGACTGGGAGAGTTCTTTTTAGCATTTGTTTTTGTTAATCAGTGGAATGTAGTTGTGACGATTAAAAGCAAATATTCACTGTTGCATTTGACCCAGATTATTTTCTCCACTACGAAAATAATAATTAAGCATACTTTATGTTAGTAATTTAATTATATTTATTGCGTTTTAATGTTGAGTCTGGGTTTTGGGGGTTTGTTTTTTTGAGTGTGTGTGTTTTGGGGTTTTTTTTAACCAAGGCATTTAAAACATTAGTGAAACCCACAATGTTTAAAACATTACTGGAATGATTCCTTAATCAAATTAACATTTTAAAATTCCACCAGAATTCTGAAATGCTAAGAAAATCAAATTAAAATTCTAAAACGCTAAGAAATGTTATGTTAATACGACGTTTATTAAACTTGAGCTTTGAAAGATCCGACGTGAAAAACTGACTAGAAGAATTCCAGCTATTATTAACACAAATGTGTACAATTCCATCTATTTTTTTATCCCTTTACCAGATCCCGTTTGCAAGCAATAAAACTAACTGCTATAAACAGTGTCAGATTAAAAGCACTTGAGAACTGATGGATCTCTAAAAATATATTTCTTTACTATTTCTTTTTTTTTTTTTTTTTTTTTTTTTTTTTTTGTTGTTTCATTTTCTTTTTTAAATTTATTTTCTAAATATCTTGGCTATATTAGGAGTGTTCATCACTGAAAAGCTGAAAGAGTAATTGGTTGCAAGCAAAATTCAAAGTTTTAAAACTAATTTAATCTTAAAAAATTTAAGTCACTGTTTATGTTGACTGAAGAATTAACTGCTGGCTTAGAAACAAATATATGTGTCTCCTTCTACCTCCCACCTCACATAAACGTTCGAAGAATTAAAATGCTTGGAATAATGGAATAATAAAAGTGCACACAGTATATTTAACACTATTTAAATTTAGGTTTTACTGTCAGGTATTTCACCAAACTTAACATTTCGAATTCTTGTTGATGTATCCATTCCAACTCTCCATCCATATACACATACAAGTGCATAAATAAATAAATAATGAAATTACTTTAAAGATTACAGCGTATATACACGAACTGAACTTTGCTCTGTTGTTAACAATATTTTTCTCTGAAGAATAATAATAAAATTACACATCCTTTTTATCAAAATTTAATTATCAACGTACATGCATATATGCAGAAACATGCGCACATACAAAGAAATGTGTCATTTAAATTATGAATTTGAGCCAGAAAGATTTTAGTATAAATAATGTCAGCAGAAGAAGAAAATAAATAAAGAAAGAAATAAAGAAATAAAGAAACAAAATTATAATTAACAAATAAATCAGTAAATTTAAAATTTAAAAATACTGGAATCAACATATGAATTTCATTTGATTCAAAGAATCTGTTATAACTTACTTGGTATCATATCCTGAGGGCATTTTTTTCCTTTTCATTTTTAAGCTTGTAATAGGATACCGAAGGGCAGAGGTATTTCGTTTTTGAAATGTTCAGCATTCACAAAATCTGGTTACAATTAGGTAACTGGCGTATTGAACAGTGTATCATTGTATAAAAAAATGCTGCCTGGTGATATGTACTTTTCCTAAAATTGCTTTGTGCATTGCTTTAATAATGCATACTGAGGATTGAAGATAACGTTTTGTAAACAACTTCATGGGATGTAATTTTTTTTTTTTTTTATATATTTCTTGTCTTCTTTCCCCTTTAGAAATTAATCCATTAAGATTCTGGAATTCAAATTTAAATTAAGTCTACGACATATACTGAAAAACGTACATACAAGTGGGACCGATTATTCGGTTCAGCGGCTTATACATTTAAGCGGGTTAAGGAACTTAACGAAAGAATATTTCCGTTTTATGTTCAGCATTCAATTCTTTAACAGAATTTTTAATCAGTAATGGACATTTCTCTGTAAACTGTACCCAGGCTTATTATGCTTCAACTTTTTTTCTTCTTTTAAAAAAGAAATAATAAAACAATTTAAAAAAAAACACCTCTGTTTTGATCTGCATATAGTTTTATACTGTGTACAATTTGTCAGCTTTACAGAGGTTTAAAAGCTTCGCGAATCTGCATAAACAGCAATAACATTACATTTTTCTCTTTGAAGTTAAATATTAAAAAATGAAAAACAAAACTGCTCGTTTACAGAATGTAAACTATTTTAAACTCACCCAACCTTCATCCGAACAAATAAAAAATCTCACCACAGCTGAATATTCTTAAATTTCGACCATGCTTTTTTGTACATAAAAAGATATAAAACCTTCTTTTACAGGTAACAAGAATAGACAAGTTTTTAATACAAGTTTTTTATATATATATATATATAAAAGTATTTTCCCTCTTATTTTTGAAGAAATAAAATATAATATTACGTTTATGTGTATTTTTGTCTGGCACCGTACATATATATATATATATATATATATATATGAGAGAGAGAGAGAGAGAGAGAGAGAGAGAGAGAGAGAGAGAGAGAGATCATTATTAAATCACTTCGCTTGTAAATGTTGCTATCTTCTGAAGCCGACAGTCCTTACACATGTTTACCAGTCCTATTTCGAGACATACGATGTAAATTTATCTTCTTTATCAGTTTTATCTTACCTGTCATTTTTATCTCATTATCAGATGAAAAACCGAATTACGTAACTATTATGGAAAACGTATTTTTATCTTCGAAACGTTTTTCTGAGACCGAGCTATTTCGACACGGTGAAAACAATAAAAATAAAAATAATAATATAATAAAGAAAGAAAAAGAAAGAAAGAAGAAAAAATGTCCTCTAAACATAGTTTCGGGCCAAAAATACAGTAACTTTATTGTCAGTTAAAGAATTCGTCAAGACATGTTTGGTTATTTATGTTTACAGGAGTGGGCGTAAGTGTCTGGTTTACTACATCGCAACGTTTGTTGAATTTAACGTGACTAATATGTCGTTTTAACACTTTCAGTCCTAATGTTTGCGGTCCAAGGAACAGGCGGGTTTGTTGTACGGGTTGGACAATACCGCCTGGCGGAAGATTGTGTATTATACGTAAGTATGAAATTAATAAATAAAAAAAATAATATATATATATATATATATATTTTTTTAATATTAAACGAAAAAGAAAACTGGCTAAATAATTAAAATGTTTTATTAATAACAATATCGGTCAAAGATTAATTGCATTTCATAAAAAAGAAACAGCCCCCCCCCACACATACACATACCAAAGCCCTACTCAAACAAACGTTAACAGCAAAAGCCAGAGTTATTATTATTATTATCTCATTAAAAAAAAAAAAAAACAATGAAAACGAACAACAAAAGCAACAAAAAACCCAACAACAACAACAAAAGCATTCAATAGGTGTCCCTAAAGCTATATATTGAACTAATTTTCAGTGTTCCTGTTTCTAAATTATTTCATATTAATTCTATAACGTCCAGCATACTTAAACAATTTATATTCATTTCATATAATTATATGGAACTAAGCTATATGAATTAAGTTTTGGTGCCTGAGTAAATTCCATATTCCCATGAAACTAAATCCGCATCGGAAATGTCTTGAAATTAATCAAGAAATTGTTCTTGATTCGCGATTTAGTTAAAAACAGCGGGCGTTGTCTGATGAAATTTGAGAAGTCTTTGTACTAAGTGTATGAATGGTACATATTTCACGATTTAAAATTTTATATCACTAAATGTACGTATAGCGTATGTGTATATTATAACATTAATTCTTTCTTTAAAAAATACCCTCGGGATATTTCTTTGATTTCCGGTGATTACAAATTCTTTGTTTTTTCTTCTCTGTTTGTATATTTTACCAGCTACACATATTTTTATAATTTATTTTTCAGCTATATGTATCGCTGGCTGTGGTCCTGATGGGAGATGCATGCGACCAAATCTCTGTCTGTGCAGTAACAGGGAAATTGCACCAGTTTGCCGAGATGGAGGTAAACTATAATTCATTGATGACAGTAATCATGCGGCCATGCTTTTTTTTTTTCATTATAAATCAGATAATAGTAATCAGAAATACTACATTTAGGGTTATCCTGCCTGGTTTAACGTCCGTACTTACCTACTTACATTTTAGAGAGAGAGAGAGAGAGAGAGAGAGAGAGAGAGAGAGAGAGAGAGAGAGAGAGAGAGAGAGAGAACAAGTATATATCATGGTTCATTCTCTTATTGTATGCTGACAGCGCTTTCCTCCAGTGCAAGCGAAACAGGGAACTTTGGGTGTTATTTCATAAACTCTGAAACTTAAATAAATTCAGAGTTACGTCTAGACAGTTGGAAAGTAACCTGGTCAGTGCTTGCTTTATATGGTTTAACAATCAGAGATTTCTGCTCTCTCACGTATGGACTTTAGCTCGCAGTTAAATACAGTTCAGCAGTCTCGAAAATAGTTATTACACCTAATGCATATGTCAGGTAAAGCATTTTTAAATGGTACTATAGTTAACGAAGCAAAATTAATTTTATTTTTTCAAATTGTTTTTATATATATATTTTTTATTGGAATGGCTGTTACGAAAGTTTTTAGATTTGAATTAACACTGCAGTTTCTTTGATTAACTGATTTTGTTTAGATTACATGCTACCAGACTTTCGGTTTAATCTGTAACCTTAACAAAAATATTGTGAATATTTTTAAAAAAAAGGAATAAAGATTAATAAAGTAATAAAAATTATAGCATGGCTTTTATTTCTCTTACTTATAATAGTTTTAACTATATACGTATGATTTCTTACTTATATAGCTGAAGCGCTTTCTCTTATTCCTTATATATATATATACGTGTGTGTGTATAAAACGATGCAAAATCGAAACTGTATTTGTAGGTTATTTACGGGATGTAGGAATGCTACTTTTGCTTTATGTTTTCAGTTAGATGCGTGAAGGTATGTTTAAATGGTGGAAGGTGTATAGGGGCTAATCGATGTGCATGCCCATATGGATTTTCAGGTGTTCAGTGTGTCCAAGGTAAAAAAAAAAGAAAAAAGAAACAAAATAAAATAAAATAATAAAATAAAGAAAAAAAAAAGGGGGAGAAAAAAGACAGGAGAAAAAAAAAAAAAAAAAAAAAAGAGAGAGAAAAAATACCTCAAAACAAACGGAAGTGATTTATGTTATGTAACAGAATTCTTAACACTGACATATGATACACATTCATCGAGAAATTCGTGGACAGCTGCATTTTTTATCCACTCCTTTTAATTTATAGTCAGATTCAGTGCAATACATTTTATCGCGTTTTAGTCTCATTATTAAATATATCTTTGCCTATTTTGTAGCGTTTATTGTCAAATGAACAATAAATAAAAACAGTATCAGAATTTTTAAATTTATTTATATATTTTTAAATGTTTCTATTTCAAAAGCATAAAAGAAAGTTTCTGAATTGGTTTTACGGTTAGGGTTAGATTTGTCCAGTCTACTAAATAAAAATAATCATTTTCTGTTACATTATGTTACATACTATTATACAGGATATTGTAATATTTAATATAATACTGCCTTACAACCAGTGCGTTTTATCAAAATGAAAAGTTGTGTATGTATATGTTGGTGAAAATGATTTATATTCATCAAATAAAACTATCAGTAAGAGGGTTCAGAATAATGTCCAGCTGTGTAAGTACTAAATATCTATAATAATTATTCATTTACCATACCTTAAACATCTTTAAAAACATCTTTGATCGAACACCGATTTAATGATTCAGTAAAATATAAATAACAGTTTATGAAAACAACTGAACTAAATGATGAAATTTCTAAGTTTTGGCAAGTAGTTTTGATATAAAATTCGGATAACTCTTGTTTAGATGATGTCATTGACAAATTAAGATAAAAATGGTTGGTAAACTTGCAGTTAAGATGTATGTTCCAGTTATAACTGCATTTTATATAAATCATGAAAATGATAACTGGTTAATTTGAAATTATTATTTCAGTTTTTTAGTAGTATGACTATTTTATTCATGCAATAAAAGAAATCATTTTAACATTTTTACATCTACTTCTTTTTCTGGGATGGAGGGGGGCTTCAGAAATTAATAATTATAATTCAAATTAAATATTATTTACATACTATAACTGTCGCTGAAAATAAAAAAAAAAAATAATAATAATAATAATAATAATAATAAAGAAACACAATATAACAAAAAACAAAACAAAAGTAAAAAAAACAAACAAAAAACAACAACAAACAAATCAAAATTGAAACGAAAGATTTTGGCGTCAAAACGGTATTTTCAGAGTTCTTTCCCTTGAACGAAGCAGACGTCGTTTTTGGACTTCAGAACACCAAGCTGATTATATATCTCGTAAACATTAATAGTATTTATTTATAACTATTGAAACTATTTTATTTATTATTTTTTATTATTATTATTATTATTTTTTTTAAATATGTATAAATTTCATGGATTAATTTCTACTTGTATCAGCTTATTTTAAAGAAATTCACATGCAGTTGTACAGACTGTTCTATTATTTATTAAATAATTTAATTTTATAGCATAGCATTGCTTTACAAAATTTATGTGTTCCGAATCATCAATTAATATTGGAAATTATACACTGGATTTTCATTGGGGGGGGGGAATATATATATAATAAAAATATAAAAATTATTTTATAATCGTTCTATCATGTAATTTCAGTAATAGTTAAAGTCTACAAAATAATTATTTTATTGTTTATCAGATCTCGTAAGCACTGTTTTACATATCTGATCCCTAATCTGGATTGTTATTTTATCAAAATTGTACCAATATTCTCATAATATTAGTCAAAAATTCTGAATTTCAGGTTTTTGAAAGTCAGATATGTGTATTATGTTTAGAAACTTCATAACATACTGACCATTGATTGCATTGTTATTTGTTTTTCCACACACACACACACACACACACACACACACACATCTATATATATATATGAGAATGTGTTATTGTTAAATGCCAGTGAATGTAATGAAATTAATGAAGTGACACAGCTTTTAGATAACAAGTAACTTACAGTTGGCTAAAAATACCTCAGATGTACATAAATACACACTGAAAGAATGTGCATAATCAAAAAATCCCCCAAAAAACAAGAAAGAAAAAAAAAGACCATCCTACACATTCAGACATTTTTTATACCTTACACAAGATATGCAACATTATTTGTTTCAAGTGATATTTGCTTTAAAATATATTTATTTTTTTAAGTCTTTTTTTATGTTTTGTACAAATACATTATTGTTAAAAGTACCATATCTGTAACAGAATATACAAACCTATGTTTGCATTTAATTAATATTTAATTTTTGGGGGATTTACAACTTATTCATAGACTTACATTAAAAAGCATTTTCCACTTCATCTTTGTAGATTTAAGATTACATATGTTTATACTTCATGTAGATTCAAAAATGTAGACACAGCAAATAATACACAACTTGATATCTTGATAATTTGTTCAGAAATTTTAATATGATTTTTCAAAATTTCTTTTATATAAATCTGCATATATGCTTTGCTACACAACAGATTCTTCACATCAAATTCATCAAAAGGCATGTAATAATTGTGAAAATAGTTATAAAAGGTGTCTAGCTGCTAAAGCACTTAAAAATAAATAAATAAGCCAAGCCATTTTTCTTTGAAGTCTTTGTATTACCAAATGTTTGAATATCTTATGATAGAAAAATGCATCTGCATGCTACAGAAGTATAGTGAAAAGAGCTTTTAACCTTTTAACTTTGCACTAATAGAATTTAGATGCCTTGCATAACTTTGCAGCATGCAGCTTGCTCAAAAAATAAACTCAACTGACACATCAGATAGCATATCTGAAGTTTTGCATAATTAATACATTTCTGTCAGATTTAATGAGGTTTATTATCAAAATTAAAAAACAAGACTGTTGCATATTAATTGAAAAAACCTTTAGTTATCTTAGTTAACTGATTCTATGGAATGCTGGGATATCTTTAAAATGACAGTTTCAAATTAGATCATAATGTAACAAATTAAAATAATCTTTTGCTGTTTATTTATATACAACCATATTGTAAAACATTACATATCTATAACAGAATATGTAAATTGATCTTTGTATTTAATTAATATTTTATTTTGGGGGATTTTCAGTTTATTCTGAAACATATATTAGGAAGCATTTTCCCATTCATTTTGTAGATTTAAGATTACAGATATTTATGCTACATTAAGAAATTATTCTACATCAGCCTGTTGTTAATTGTTTTGCCTTTTCTTACCTTTAGAGATTGCTCACAGTTAGAGTGTTACTGTAAATTTATCAAAAGTTTAGTTGTAGTATAAAACAGAATTATGAAATTACCACACTTATAATAAATTACTTTCATAATCAGAGTTACTGTTAGAAGACATACCAAGTAACTAATACTTTCAAATAACAAGCAAAAAATTAAATATTGTAACATTACTGTGCCCAGGAATTTATTGATGTATATATAAAATAACATGCATTTTGAATGATAAACAGTTTTTTAACTTGTTGAGCTAATGAAGGAAAGCATATTTTTTCTGTTATCATGGAAGGAAACTGTAGCTGTGTTTTATAACATCAAAAATATAGAAAATATAAAAATCTATACCATTTGTAGCTATCAGTTCATGATTACCTAACACAAAAGTATGCTATAAATTTCAACAAATATACAGGAATTAATTTTTTTTTTTTTTTTTTTTTTATGTTCTAATAAAACTGGTTGTTTTTGTAATTATGAATACTGATGGTTGTCTTACAGAAAATATATGTGGAAATTAAAAAAATCTGTTTTAATTCAGTTACATTAAATTTATTTTACTTCAGATTACAGAACGGGGCCTTGTTTTACTCAAATCTCAAACAACATTTGTCGAGGTCAGCTGACAGGGGTGGTTTGCACCAAGACCCTCTGCTGTCAGACAATAGGAACAGCATGGGGTAAACCATGTGAACAGTGCCCCACCACCACACATCCATGCCGCCGTGGTTACATCCCAAATCCACAGACCAACACTTGTCAGGGTCAGTATTTAAATTCAGCAGGTCAGAATTTGTTTTTTCAAAAAAGTATTAAAATATGACAAGTTTGAAATTAGTTTCAGCCATTGTCATTAATCAAAATAAGTCAAGAAAAAAAACCACAATTAATTTGACGTGTAATTTAGATAATTTTGTTTTTAAAATTTTGAAGCTAAGATTTATACCATACTTCAGAACTGCATTTCAGTTGTTTGCACATTTGCTTTCTGATTATTATTAGAAAAGCAAGGCTTAATCCCAATCATATTTAAAAATAACAGAATAGTTATACTTAGTACCAAGTTTAATAGATCAAAATATGAAAAAAAAACACTTAAAATTTTCATTTGTGTTCAATGGTCAAAACACTGGTAAAAATATTTATGTATTTTCTTAGATGTAAATGAGTGTAGTGCAATACCTGGCTTGTGTGTTGGAGGAAACTGTGTGAATACTCTTGGTTCATACCGATGTGAGTGCAAGGAGGGACAAACACAGAATCCAATAACTAAGGTTTGTGAAGGTAAGTAATTGACTGATGGTATTTTAACAACATTTAGATTATGAGATATCTAATCGAATAAAAGGATTGCCAAAAATACCAAACAGTGGCTTACTTGTTATAGTGATAAAGCAAACAAAGGATTGCTTTTTAAGAGATGCAGCACAGTGACAGATATTTAGAGATTTTTTTGACAAGTACATGGTAATAATTTCTAAATCCTTAAAAACAATATTTACAAAAACCTACTTTTTTAATTATCTTGAATAAAACATTTACAAAAATGGTGCAACATCTTTATTTATTTATTTCAAAGGCAGCATTCAATTCTATAAAATTTAAAATATTTTAAAGGGGAAATATATTGTTTTCTCATTTTACTGCTTTAATGCATGGCTCTGTGTAGTCCTTCAACATATCACTAGTGTGTATCAATACTTCAAAGCATTTAATTGTTAAATACAATTCACTGCATTAAATTAGTTATATTTCTAAAATAAAGCAAATAATTTACAAGTTCTGAAATACCAGTGCTAGATTTAGATGCAACTAAACAAGCTACAATCAGCTTAGGGCCTCAAAAAGATTCCAGATTGTATTTTATATTCATTTTTAAAATTAATATGTAATCAGTAAGTTCATTCATTTGAAAATAATTTACACTGTTCATTTTGCTATTAAATAATAAAAGGACATATATATTTTTCAAGTTTTCTGAGACCAGCTGATGTAATTTAAGAAAAAAATTATATAGCTTATGGCTGTACCAAGACTAAATCCAGAATTGTGTAATATAATCCTGAATCATATATAATGCTAAAAAACAAAGTAGGTATTTTTACATAGAATGGCTATGGTCTCCACTAAAGTAAAGTCGGAGTCAAAGGGGAGTATGGAACAAGGGTCAGAACCACTGCTCTTATGGATGTATTTTTATGATTTTTAAATATTTTTTTTGTAACATTTTTTTTTTTAATTATTGCTGCAGATATCAATGAATGTGTTACCATCCCAGGAATCTGTCGCAATGGACAATGCACTAATACTGAAGGAAGTTATTTCTGTACCTGTCATCCTGGATTTCAGCCCAGTGCTGACAGAACAAAGTGTATAGGTAAGTTTATAGCATTAATTTAGAAGAGGTAAGTTAAGTTCTAAACTCTGAGTTACCATATATACTTGTGTACAAGGCGACCTTATGTATAAGTCGATGTGTATTTTAAGACCAAAAATTGCGTCATTTTAGGTATTACTTGTGTATAAGTCGACTGTAGATTCCAGGCACCGTCACTATTTTTAGACTATTTTTAGTGCCATGAAGGCCTACATTGTACGCCTACTGTAACATAACTTGCACGAGCTGTAACTTGGACGAACATACCATAATAACGTAAATGCATGTATTACACGAGCTATAGCCTAAATGTATCATAAATAGTATCTCTTTAATGTAATAGGTCTAACATGGAGACCTAACTTACCGTTATATTTAGCCGTTCTATGATTTACAAAATTTGTCGGTAGTGGATATTAATGACGATTGCAATATTATTTCACCAAATTCTTTACAATTAAACAAGTGAGTTTTGTTTATGAAATTAGGACCGATATTTAGTGCAATTTGGCAGAGAAGTCTGCATTCCTAGATCATTGCAAGACGCCGTAAGGCATAACGCCGTACTGACGGTTTTCTCATTTAAAATGTATTTTTATGTCATTAAACGGAAGAATATCATGTTTTACATTCATATTTGGTTTTGTTATTTAATTTTTCAAAAATTTTATACGATAAAATTATATTTTTGAAAAGCTGAAAACCGTGATTATTTTAGATGCATCCCGTAGCAAAAAATAGTCAAAATGGCGACTCTTCAGCAACAGCTACAAAAGCATTACCTATGTATAAGTCAACCCCAAAAATATTACCTTAATATAGTCTCCCAAAAATTCGACTTATACACAAGTATATACGGTAAAAGAAATGTTTTTGTCAGTGTTGGTAAGTACAGAATCAAAATATATAAATTTTATGAATAAATGTTTTCTTCAGTAACATTGTATGTCTTTATCTCTATTATATCTTTATTTTCATCTCATACTGTATTATATACATCCACAAACATATACACATCCACCCCCTTAGTTTATCCCATTTCCAAAGCCTATTATCTATTACTGATTATCAGAAGTATTTCAATGAACCAATCTAGTCCATAGATTTCAGTGACATTAATATGTCAGATATATTGCATTTAAATTGTCAGTTAAGATACACCACTTGCCACTTCTGTAATTTATCATTTCTTGTTGCTAGGATAAGTCTTTTCAGAAACTAACTAACTAACTTAGACTGATTCTTTTATTTGTTGATAATTATTTAGGTAAATCCAGGTAACAGCTGTGCGATAAATTAGAAATTTCTGTTATGCTGTTGAATGAAATACAGTCTCACAGTGGAATACCAGCAATTTCTTTACAGAAGAGAATTTCAAATATTTTTAAAATACTGTTAAAACAAAAAAAAAAAAAAAGAATGAAAGCAAAAAAAGGAAAGTTATTGCTGCTTTGAGATTTTTGTGTAAAGTTATTGCAGCATAATTTCTGTTATATGTAATATTAAAATAATGAGTTTATTCTTACCTTAATACCTAAAAAAAAAAAAAAATTATAAAATAATGATAATAATAATAATAATAATAATAATAATAATAATAATAATAATAATAAATATTAGTAGTACAAAAAATAAAATAATTTTCTGTAAAAAAATATATCATATTTTCAATAAAATTTCTGTTTTGGAAAAGAAATTTAACAATTTTTAGGAATAAAAATATTCCTTAAATATTTTATCACATTTTTTCATTGCTAAAACTGTAATGAATATTATCATTGTTCTTTAATCTTTTATGTAATACAGACACCTTTTAAATTAAATATTTAATCTCTATATGTGACAGATAGTGGCCTAGTGACAAAATAAAATAAAATATAAGCCTTAATTATTCTAGGAATCTAATATGCAATATTAGAAACTTCAAATACATTTTATGCATTCCCCTGTGTAAGGACAAAAATAACTTTTTAAATTTTTGTTTTGTTACATCTTGAATAATGCTGGCAATTTTACTAAGAATGTTTTGCATAAGGCCACCAAGAGAATGGCCTCATGACCTTTAGATGACTTACTAATATTTATCAAGACCTTTGAGAGAGTTGTTTTTCATATTATAAACACATTGGATATCATATGTAAAGTGTTACAAAGGAAGATTATAGAGGAAAATACACTGCAAAATTTGGGTGGGGTTTCCTTAAATCTGCTTGTGGTGACTGTCCTTAAATGTCGAGACACTAAATTCCAGTCTGGTTACATCTAGAATGTATTCAGATTACTCAACTTTCTTTCATTTCTTGATAGTTAAATAAATCAATACATATGGAGCACCTGGTAAAATGTTTGTATTCATCTGTTGTGCATTTGGATCATTTTCACATCCTAATGCATTGTTTGTGTATACATAAATTTATTTATTTGGATTGTAGCTTTTTATATAGGACTACCATGTTGGCATGTGCTGTATTAAATGTCATGAATTACTGCCATACTGCATTTATTTTATTTATCAGAATTGATTAAATGACTGCTGTTAGCATTTACTACAAAAATGATTTTCTCATAAGTACTTCTATAAAAATAACAAAAAGTACATGAATGACCTCTGTACTTATTTTTATTATTCCTTTAAGACTTGGAATATATCATGATTTGGCTTAAATGTGATACATAATGTAATAACAATGTACACTGATAAATTTAATTTTTTTATATATTTTTTTAATTATTATTATTAAACTAAATCATTAAAAAAAATAATCTCATAGAATAATCTGATTGTGTAAAAAACATTAAATAAAAAAAAAAATTGTTTTACAGAATTCTGAATAAAACTCCTTAGTTACAGTATGCAGAAGAACAGATTTTGCATTAAAGTAACTATGGTGCCTTAATTAGTAGCATTTCTGTAGAAAATTTCAAGAATATCAATTAATTTGATTTTATATCTTTTGAATAATAAAGTAATTTACATTAGTTAAAAACATTATTTATTTTAAATTTACTATTAGATAACATTATTTTCTTTTATATAATCATTCAGTGATATCTAATTATATAATGTTGTACATATTCAGATATTTAATTCTTTACAGATGTACAGCTGGGAAACTGTTTCACTTCTGTTGTAAACCTGAATTGTCAAAACAGGCTTCCTGATAAAATGTCATTACAAGATTGTTGCTGTTCATTTGGAAAGGGTTGGGGAACAGGTGAAAGGTACTGTCAGCCTTGTCCAACTAAAGATTCAGGTATAGTCATATTTAGAAGTAAATTGCATTAAAATAATAATATTAAAATATTATCTATCCAACATCATGCAGTCATATATATATATATATAGTGACTTGAATATTTGGCCATTTCCTATTCTAGACTGTGTATCAGAGACTGGAATGCATTTTCCTGGTTTAAGAATAATCTATGAAGAGCTAATTAATAAAAGTAATTGACAGAGGGGCAACAGAGAGTACATGAGCAAACTATAGTTCATCAGTATGACACTGGCCTGACAAATTACAGGCTACAGGATCAATCCTTGGTTTTCCCACTGGACCATTCATAAATTTTGCCACTGTTCTACAACTGTTTCATTAAAGGCCACAGTCCATGCTTTGTTATCAAGGCAAATGTGGATGTAAAGGAAATCTTGCATTCAGTCAATAAAATATAAAACATGCTATGTATTTATGGATTGGTGACAACAGATTTGCATCAGCATTGTATGTAATTTTCACTGATGTTATCCAGGTATTATACACAGCATATGTCTATTCAGGCATTATTTAAAAAAATTGGTTTCTTTATTAAATGATTATACATTCATTCAAAATCTAATATTTACTAATTTCTACATGTTAATTCACCAGCTAATTGAAATAGATACAAATGCACACACCCACCCACCCACACACACACACACACATTCCAGCTTTTCTCTGTTAGAATATGATTAAAATGTCATATTATATTAACATAACATATATGTAAAACTGCAGTCCTTAGCAAACTGAAAAGTTTGTTATTTCCATCTTCACCTGTTGTAATTTATCATAGCATTTTCTAATTTGCAGCTATCTTGCATGATCTGTGTATTATGCATTCAGTATATAAACTGACTGAAATATTTGTAACAGGTGTATCTAATTGGCTGTAAGAGTAGTCTGAACCATGGACAAGTGGTTAAGAACACAAATATATTACAGATGTCAACCATATGAGTGAGATCTGCACTGGCTGAACCTTTAGCCTTTGTAACTGTTGCAAAAGAAAAGTATAAATCTTACAGCCATTTAAACTAAATGAATTAATGTTTAACTTTGGATATATATCTTTTTATCAGAAAAAAATTTTGACAATTTTGTTCTTTTTGTATGTAAAAAAGATTTTTACAATCATTTTTTTCTTTTTCAACTATTTCAACTTCTTAAAACATTTTACAATTTTTTGTGAATGAAATAAATTTTTTATTTACATTCTTGTTAATATATATCTTTTTCTATCTCTTTTCTTGCTTCCTTTTTTTTTTCAGTATCTTTTAAAAGATACCAGTGCACATGCTTTATTTAAATAAAAGAATTCCATTTGTTAAAATTGACTTAAATGTACCATTGCACCATAAAACTTTTGTGATAGAAGCAGCCTCTTCTTTGACAGTTTTTAGATGAACAACACTATTTAAATGAAAAAAAACTCCACATAATTTAAATTAAGAAACCCATCTGAAATAACATAGTAAAATTTCAATTTAAAAAAAAAAAAAAGCTATTAATTTGAATTAAAAATAAACTGAAGCAATACAGTTAAATATAAAGTATCTAATTTTCAATAATAATATATAATTTTATGGATTGCTATAATTAACATCACAAGTATATTCCAAAGTGTTTTTAAGTAAAATTTGAATATTTATTTATGTTTGTCTTTCTGTGTGTTTATTTGTTTATATGTGTGTGTGTTTGTGTGTGTGTGTGTGTGTGTGTGTGTGTGTGAATGAATGCATAACCTTTCATTTTTATTTTATTTAATTATCTATAAAAAGTTAATATATCTACCTTTTGATATCAGTTGATGGAATAGCCAGTGAAGGTCAGATGTTTTGCTTAAGTCTTTTATCCTTGTATCAAAATATTTAAGATGATCAAGAATAATTCCTTATCCGTAATGATTATCTTACATATCGCTTTGTTACAAAATTAACAGATTCAAGAAAACGTTATAAAAACAAGCATATTTATACATATACATAATCTCTTTAGTTATACAGATTAAAATAAATGTTTTTACAGAATCCTACCAGAGCCTATGTGGTGCAGAGCCATTAACTCGGCCAGTTAATGAATGTCTTATATTTGACAAGTTGTGTAAGAATGGCCGATGTGTGGACACGCAATACTCTTATCGGTGTGAATGTAATCCAGGTTTTCGCCAAGATACTGATGGGTCTTGTGTTGGTAAATATATAAAAAAAATTGTTTGTTGTTGCTGTTAAAGTATTATAATTGTGTAAAAGGCAGTTAAAATTAGGCATATGCTTTTTTTTTTTTTAAATTTAATTTTTTTTTTTTTTTTTATCTTACTTCAAATGTCAGTTAGTAATAATAACCTTAATGATAAATATTTATATCATCTATTTATTTTTATTTTTATTTTTTTTTAATTTAACATTTCTGATTTTGAAAAGTTAATTATTTAGATATTAAATTTTTTTTTATCTGAAAAGTAAAATAATTTTGTGTGATCTTTCAGATATTGATGAATGCACACAACAAGGAATATGTAGAAATGGCCGATGTATAAATACTGAAGGAAGTTTCAGATGTGAATGTAGAAAGGGATTTGTTCTTCACTCTTCTGGCAAATACTGCACAGGTCTGTATATTAAAATGATTTCAAACAAAACAACTTACATCACTTTTAAATTGATAACAATAGAAAATTCTTTTATAACACCACATATTTATCATTTAGCAGTTTGGGATATGTAACTACAAACATATGTGCTTTCCGATCTATGGGATTGTCCTTACACATTCTTGCTGCTAAATGGTTTGAGTAGTCCAGGGAGTGCCAGTGATACTTTTGTTTTCTCATATGATTGTTACAGAGGAAACTTAAACTAACACATAATATTGATTAATATTTCATATGTTTTGATCTGTTGTTAAATATTCACGTGATTTATTTATTCATTCTTTCTCTGGTATCCTCTTGTTTCAGATATGAATGAGTGTGCTGAAGCTGGTATGTGTCCTAATGGAGTTTGTTTCAATATGGATGGTAGCTACAAATGCCGCTGCAATCCTGGATTTAAACAATCACCCAATCAGCAAGTTTGTTATGGTACATGCTATATGTATGTTACAGTTAGTGTTTAACAAGTCTGCATTTACTATAAGGAAATCTGTAAATCTGTTGTTATTTGAAGAATTAAAATATTTATCATAGAATTATTAGTCTTTAGCTGACTATTATATTTGTCCCTTTGATTCTGCTGTTTTTTTCGTGTTTTTTTTAATAATTTCCTCTTTTCTTTCACAGAGTTGTCACAACAGAAATAAATTAAATTATAAATGAATTGTATGATGTATGTATGTTAAAAACACATAAAACTGTCTTTAATAAAAATTAGGTACCCGAAACTAAAGGTTTCTATGATGTGATCATATAGCAGATATATATAAAAAAAACTTTAAAAAATATATTTAGGTGAAAAAAATATAGTAAAAATAATGAAAACAACACACACTAAGAACACTTTTTATAGACTTCAAGAGCTCATCTGTTTAAAACTTTTTCCTTTGGCTGTTAGATATTAACGAATGCACTGAAAATGGAAAGCTTTGTCAGAATGGGAAATGTATAAACACTCCAGGCAGTTATCGTTGTGAGTGTCTGCCAGGTTACCAACTCTCACCAGATGGAGCATTTTGTCTTGGTATGTTGTATAATAGTAAAAAAAATTAATGTCTTTCATCTCAGTTATATTTTTATGCCTCTTTAATGTTCAGATAATAACCATAATCAAAAATATACTGTATCCTAAGTGTCTGTGATGAAAATTATTTTGTTGTCAGTGATACAAGTTCTGATTAAACAATGGCTTCCATAATAATATCTTAAATACAGCTTGTATTCTTTCTGATTTTTAACACATATATTTGTTTTTGTTTCTGATTTATTTTTTTTATGTAAAATTGTAATTGAAAGAAATGTTTATTTTGATTTTTTAGATTATGATGAGTGTAAGACAAGTGGTATGTGTACCAATGGGATGTGTATCAACATGTTTGGCAGTTTCAAATGTGTATGCAATCCTGGTTTTGTCCTTGCTCCTAGTAGAGAAGTTTGTATTGGTAAGTATTTTGACATCTCATACTCAAAATTAAGTATTTTTCATAGCAGTGCATTTTGGATCAATATATTAAAAATAATTTTGCTGGAAATATAAATTAAAAGGTAAGTCCCAAATTGGTTTTCATAGCTATATGTTTCTATACTCACTTTAAATGATAAATAGTTAAAATATTTTCATACTATTTAATTTTTGTTTTTATCTTAGTTCAAATGTCAATCAGTAATAATAACCTTAATGATAAATATTTATATCATCTATTTAGATTTAACTATAAATGTGTGAGATCACTTTTCATTTATGAAAGAATATATACTATTTTGTATTCTTTACAGATTTTCATATCATTATGTTATTAGTTTACAGATTTATAATGATATGATTTAAATTTTTTTTTTTTTTTTTAAGACATTAATGAGTGCACAGTGGATCCTTCAATTTGTGTCAATGGACAGTGCATCAACAATCAGGGAAGTTTTCGGTGTGAATGTCCAGTTGGATTCACTCTTGCACAAGATCAAAGAACATGCAGGGGTAAGTCAGTAAATAATGAATCAGTTTAAATATTTAAATATGTTTTTGTCAAAAATAAGTAATCAAACCTTAATTTTAAATAATAACTTAATGTTTGTTACACATTGTGTATCACATAAAGTATTTAAAATGTCTTATTTCTTATAATATGATTTTTTTAATATCAATTTACAGACACAAGACGAGATATGTGCTACCCAGAAGTAAGACGTGGACGATGTTTGAACCCCTATTCTGTTCTGGTCACCAAATCAACATGTTGCTGCAGTCTTACCAATGCTTCTGCCTGGGGACATAGATGTGAACGATGTCCTTCCATGTCAGATCCAGCCTTCAGAGAACTCTGTGTGCATGGGAAAGGCACAGATCATGATGGCAAAGGTAAATGTCAGGTTAATACACTCAGATCTGAATAATGTTAATAAATGAATAAACAAATGAATAAAACAATGAATAAATTAATTAATGGATTAATTACATGAATTTAATGGTACCTTAGTACTTTTAAATTATAAATAGTTAAAAGAAATTAAAATTGATAGTTTTGTATAACTCTTGTATGAGTAAGAAAAGTGTCTGCTTTAATAATAATTAGAAGCAAAGTAGGTGTATTTTAATGAAATTTAAATTTTATTACATTTACACCAAATTTTAGCATTTGATTTTAATGTCAACTATAAAAGTGTAAATACTTAGAAATGTTACTAGATTCTAAAACCAAATATACTTGTGATAAGTCAGACATCTTAGTTTGGGCCATTGTTGTTAATGATAAATATGCTTGTTACTTCAGATATTAATGAATGTAAGCTGAAGCCAGATCTGTGTGAGAATGGAGCATGTGAGAATATTGAAGGAGCTTATCGATGTCTCTGCAATCCTGGTTACCAGGTGGATGCAACCGGACGAATTTGTACAGGTACATAAGTGCATGCAAACATACAAATATAAATTATATATATTTAATATCAGTTTTCTTAAAGTATAACTGAATAAACCTTTTTCATTATGTTTCTATAATATTAATAAGATTGTAGTTTTTAGTTTCATCTTTTAAAACTTGTTTAGGATGATCTGTTTATGTTACTTATATGTTTTTCATAATGTAGAAAAGTGAGAAAAATACCTTATAATAACAAGTTTTGTTATGAGAGTGAATTTAAATTTTGACCAAAATACAGATAACAGCTGTAATTAAAAATGAACTTAAGAAAAAAGAAGAAAAAAAAAAGAAAACAAACCATGGAAAAATAGATTCATATCACTTTTCACAACTAATAGCTCATTTTAAAATATAGAAAACTAATGAACAAATTGAAATGATTCTGCTGGAAATTAATAATTATATAAACAATTGAGGTTGGCTTGTGTATGTAACATTGTAAATTACAGGTTGTTGTATTTTATCTAGATGTCAATGAATGTGAAATTAATTTGATGCTTTGCGATGGTGGGCAGTGTCGGAATACACCAGGCAGTTTTCAGTGCATCTGTCCTACTGGCTTACGTTTCAACCATCGGTCACGGATGTGTGAAGGTAATTTAAAATTTCCACTTTTTTACCAGAAGATAGTATGTTGATGTCAGAAAAGTGCTTTCAATGCAAATCTACCAGTTTCAGTCTTGTTCCAGTAAATGATAATTGATTAATAATAATTACAGCATAGTTTTATATATTTTATTATTTAAAGATTTTTTTTTTTTTAAGTCTATTTCTATTTTTGTTGATAATAATTATATGACTATTCTTCTCTAAAAGTCCAGTTTATAAACATACATTGCATAGTTTTATTTTTTATTTTATTTTAGATATTAATGAATGTTTAGAGTCACCATGTATTGGTGGCCGATGCCTGAACACTATTGCCAGTTTCCGTTGTGAATGTGATGCTGGTACAATGCTGGATTCTACAGGAAGGATATGTGTGGGTATGTTGAAAGGATTGGGCACATGCAGTTTCAGATTTTAGATCATAACATGCTTTTAATAATTATATAATAGAAGTGTAAATGTTGATCTTGTAAAATTTACAGCACTGACTGTTTAAATAAATATTTAATAATTATACTGCAGATTTAACCATGTACATAATGACATGAATAGAAACATATACAAACACAACAAATATATTCTCATATAAACAAACACATGCAAACATACTGACACACAAATACTAAAATTGAAATCAAATTTTACATTATATTTAAAAAATTAAGTTGAACTTATTTTTAATCATGTTGTTATTCAGACAATCGACGAGGTGCATGCTGGTTAGAAATTTCAAATGGTCAGTGTGAAAACAACATCAACTCGATGACACTGAAGTCAGAATGCTGTGGATCCATCGGCAAGGCTTGGGGTAGTCCATGTGAACCTTGCCCTACATCAAGTTAGTTATTTTCATTTTTTTCAAAAATATTACCTCAGTTTTATACTACAATATTACAGTCTACTAGAATCTTTTATTAATCTAACCATATAGTTTTTCATAAATAACTTTAAAAGTTTTGTTTTTATTTTCATAAATAAATCATAATGTTTAATATTTTCATAATTTGTACAATATATTTCAGAATAATTTCACTAGTATAATGAAATTAAATAAAGTTTTCTTCTTTCTAATGTTAATGTCTTATATGGTTTTAATTTTGTTTTGTATTAACAAAGCCTGTAAAAATATTTTATAGATAAGTATATTATGTCCTGCTCATTTACTATGTTCATTAACCACAACAATTTTTCAATTAATTTGAATGGTACTTTGTATTTTAGTGGAATTAAGATGTCCTCCTGGATTTTCTTTCAAAAATGGTGTCAACTGTGTTGGTGAGCATTTAATTTCTAAAATATCTTGTATAAATTATTACAAAATATTTTTGATTAATTATCATATATTATTCTTGAGTAAAATACTGATTTATAGAAGCTGAGGGTACTTAAGCTTGTTAATATTTATCACTGAAGTGTTTGTTAATTATATAATTATGAATGAACAAACTAAATCAAGAACTTTATTATTCACTATATTGCTTTTGTCTTTTTTAATAAGATAACTTAAAAATATTTTATCTGTCACTATGAACAAAGAGTAAAAGTAATTTTCTTTTCAATCTTTTGATATACTTTTGTTTCTATAATTCATTAACTCTTGAAACAAAAGTATATCTCTCTCTCTCTACCGATAATTATATATATTTATATAACATTATGTAGTTTGTTTTGGTTGAAATAAATTAATTTTCAGAGTTAAATGGCTATCATATGATAGTTTATAATAATTTAATTTTGAGGTGTAAATCAGTATAAGATATTTCTTATAATTTAATTTCAGATGTAAATGAATGTGAGGTATTTCCGAATCTTTGTCGAGGAGGAGGACAGTGTGTCAACATCCCTGGATCTTTTAAGTGCACCTGTCCTGAAGGCCTCAGTCTTGATTACACTGGAAGAAGATGTATTGGTGAGAAAATATCAAATAAATAATAAAAATAAAATATTTAACAATATGATAATGACTGTAAAATTCATTTTCAGCCAGTGTTATGTATTAACATAAGTAAAAACAAAATTGAGGTTTTCCTGTGTGTTACTTTTATTAATAATAGATTCACAGGTAATTAGATGATATAGGTGGCTTGATATTTGGTTGGAAATGCATTAGTACTGAGATATTCTTTGTAAATTTAATTTAAAGAAAAAAATCTGTTTCATTGATTCAGTCACAACAATATAAAAATATTCTATTTAAAAAATAAATGTATTTATTGTTTTTGTTGTTGTGTATTACGGAAAGATATATATTTTTTAAAACATATTTCAAGATTATACTAGTTAGGTTCTGGAAATTAAATTTTAATATTTTCCATTATGATGTTCTTTTTAATGAATATTTGATTGACATGATTTAATTCTATTCTCAGATACTCGCAAGTCATTATGTTATCTGACATACAGTCATGGGTTCTGCAGTAACCCTTTGATGGGACTTCATGACAAACAGATGTGTTGTTGTTCAGTTGGAGTGGCTTGGGATAGGACCTGTCAACGATGCCCCACAAAAAAATCAGGTAACAGCTTTAATATTGTATAATATTTTATTTAGCAGTGTGGAACTGAATTAATAGATATTTGTTTAACAAACCCTCAGTACATATAATAACAATATTGAATATTAGGTTTCAAATATATATTAGGATAATGAAATGAAGCAAGAAAATGTAATATTATGTTACAGTGATTGATAAACATTTGTTAGGCACTTGCTCACCAGTTAGCTACAGTATGGTGAATTGATAGGATTACAGGATTAAATCTTCTATTAAAAAAAAAGAAGAAATAATATGTTAAGCAGATTATTCAGCTTTATAAAATAAACATACACAACCAACTTGCTTTATTATTAAATAGTTTTCATAGCTTCAGATGTTAAAATATTACTAGTAATACCAAAATTTATGAATGTATTTTAAATCTCTCTTTACAAACATTACTCTGAAAGATGCCTACAAAGATCTTTGTGCAAATGGTGGTGGGATGAATGGAGAACCAGGAAGACCACAAGGTAAGCAGAAATTAATTTGATATAAACTCAGAAAAAAAAAAATGTTTTGACATAATTAGCAAGCTATAATAAAAGCATTAGTACATACAAATCATCCAGAAATAATTTTCCTCAGTTGTATTACTGTTTTGTATAAATCTGTGACAAAATCAAATTTTGAAAAATATTTCATTTTACAAAAAAAAATAAAAAAAATAAATAAATAAATAAATAAATAAAAATACTACTAATAATAAGGCAGAAAACCCCAAAAGAAACCAGGAAAATAGGTTCATTATGTTGGTCATCACTGTTTTTATTCTATATCTGAAGCTAAATAAAAAATAAATAAAAATAAGAATAAATGTGTTATAATTTAAAAAAATAAATTATCTGAAAGTGAACTATGCTAGATCCAGTTCAACTGACATGTAATTGGTACTCTGCATCAAATTTTTCTATTTCAGACATTAATGAGTGTGACATGTTTCCTGAAATGTGTGTTAATGGAAGATGTGTTAATTCAATGGGAAGTTTTACATGTAAATGTAATTCTGGCTATGCTTTGGATGACACTCGGACAAACTGTACAGGTATAGGAAAAAATATTTTTGAATAGGAATTTCATCATTAATTAATTTTACATTTATATTTGAGAGAGGATTTCAAAAGCATGTACAAACATTGTTGGTCAAACTTGCTACTTCTTTTTTTTTCTCTTTCTTTCTTTTTTTTTCTTTTTTTTTTCTTTTAATTGGGTTTTACAAACAACAGTCCTATATACATCATATAATGCTATATGTGTAAATAATTTAGTTTTTAAGTGTTATTGAGTGGAAATGTGTTATTTTTAACTTGTTTATTTTTATTTTTTAAATGATTAAATGCTACATATAATTATTTTAGTTTTTATGTATTTGAAGGTGGAAATTCTTGATTTTTTAAAAGTATTATATAAGAAAATATTTTATTTTTATGATTTAAAACTAAATGATATATATAACTGTTCTTGTTTTTAAATGTTATGTAGTGGACGTGGTTTATTTTCATTTTTAGATTTATATCTATTGTAATTTTATGTGATGTTAATTTTTACATATCAATTATTAGAAATATTATATTTCATGTTTTATCTGTTATTCTAATATGTTTGTAATTTCTTTCTAGATATCAATGAATGCCGAATTTCATCAGTTAACATCTGTGATCCAGGCCGATGTATTAACCTGGAAGGTACATTCAGGTGTGAGTGTCCTGAGGGTTATGAAGGGGTTATGATGAATCAGATGTGCATGGGTAAGGGTTTGTTTTATTTTAAAAAGTTAAATGGTAAATTTGCACCTGAAATAAAAAAGAGTAGCATGTACAACAACAATTAAAATATAACTAAACAATGAATGAAAATGTTTAAAATTAAAAAAATTACTTAAAGTTAAAATGTACAAAAAGTAACAATATTTATTGTAATAAATTTGTTGGATTCCTTATTTATTGAATTAAGATAATTTTAATTTTCTATATTAGCTGTTGTTATTTCTGCAATTTTTAAATATTGTTTTATATTTGTATACAGATATTGATGAGTGTTCATCTCAGCCAGTGATGTGTCGAGGTGGGACATGTGTAAACACCCCAGGCTCTTATCACTGTCAGTGTCCAGATGGCCATGAACTTGGGCCAGACAACACTTGTAAAGGTAATGACTGCATATTCTGTTATCGTATACATTAGGTATTTTTTACACCCATTCTCAAACTCACTCAAGAGCAAATGATTTATTTATATTATTTAGGATATTTGTTTCAAATAGTCTGTTATATATTTAGGTCACTAAATTAAATGGACTATTCAGTGAAAAACAAACTAGAAAAGAAGTCATTTTGGTAAATATGGTTTTGTTTTCAGACATTGATGAATGTGGTGCAATCAGCAGTATCTGTTCAAATGGTCACTGTGAAAACTTCATGGGAGGTTATCAGTGTATATGCAATGAGGGCTACCAGCCTAATGCACTTAAAACTACATGCACAGGTAATTAATAACATATTTCAATGTTTTTTTTTTAGTATAATATGTTTTTTAATTATTTTTTATTTATTAATTTTTTTCCTCCATATATATATATATATATATATATATATATATATATATATATATATATATATATGATTATGTAAAAATAATTTTATATTTATATTTAATAATTATATATAATATTTGTTTAGTAGATCATTATTTATTTTTTTTACTTTTTATTTTTACTTTTTTTTGAAAAAACATTTAAAATATATATTAATTATTCTGCTCAAATTCCTAATGGAAATGTTTTACAAAATTATTTTTCTGTTGCCATAAACAACATAGTATTATTAGAGATTTTAGTTCACTTTATTTTGTTTAACATTATTCATTAAATAATTTTATATTGATTTAAGCTGATAATAAAGTATAAATTTTTATATTCTTGGTTCATAATTCAAAAACATCTTGTTATTTAAATATTTGAACCTTACAACTCTCATTTTTAATGTATTGTTCTAACATCATTAACACTATTTCTTGTATTTTATTAATATATATATTTTTTTGTTTTCAGATGTTGATGAGTGTCTGAATCGGAGAGGTGGATGTATGTCATTGTGTATTAACACTCCAGGTAGCTACACCTGTGGGTGTGAGACAGGATACCTGCTGAAGGTAGATGGAAAAACCTGTGTTGGTACGTTTTGATTTTTAGAAATTATCCAAAAAAAATCAATATTTTTGTATGAAGAAAAAAGCAGCATTAAGAAAAATCTTTGCTATAAATATAATATACTCCATTATTAAAGTAGTATTATGAAGAGATTTTATGTTTCAGATGTTGATGAATGTAAAGAAACACCTGACATTTGTGATGGTGGAAGATGCTACAACTTGCCAGGCTCATACAGATGCACCTGTTCAGGAGGTTTGACTCCATCACCTGATCAGAAACACTGCTTAGGTGAGATTTAATACATTCTTTTTAATTTTTATTTGTTATAATATATAATTTAAATTTAAAAAAAGTGCTAAAATAATTTGAATATATTTTAAAAAATATTTATGATTGATTATGTCATGTATGTTTATAATGCCCTTATGAAACTGAAATACTAATTTACATTTTAGAAGTTAATAAATAGCATAAAATCTAAATGTGAAATGTATTTTAATCTACAGATGTGGATGAATGCTTGCTGAACAAGAACTTATGTCTAACTGGGGTATGTCAAAACACACATGGATCATTTGTGTGCAAATGTGACATTGGTTTTTCTGTTAAACCAGAAACTAACAACCCAGGATGCACTGGTAAGTTTTAGTTCAATTTTTACTTAATATTTTTAACCCTTCCATCACTAATATTGTACTGACTATGATGTCTTTTTTCTTAATTCATATTGGTACAATATTTATTGATGCTGTAAATTAACATTTTAGATGTTTAATTTCCAATTTGTTACAAAAATATAAATTGCTGTATTCATCTATTTGTGATTTAAAACCCCCATAAAAAACCCAAATTTACTACTTACATTATTGAATTATTACTGTTAAACTTTTAATGTTTTTGCATAAGTGGATGAATTGCAGAAATGCAACCAAATATTAAAGTAAACTGATATAAAAGTACTTTCACCAATATGTGCAATGAATATTTAAGATATTATTGTAAAAGATAAAAAAATCTGTATAATATTTACTTTTAATTTTCAGATGATAATGAATGTCAGTCAGGAGCTGCAACTTGTGATCCAAATGCAGTTTGCATCAATACACAGGGATCATTTAAATGTGACTGCAAACCTGGATTCAGTGGAGATGGGTATACCTGCAGAGGTAATTTTAACTACTGGTATATGTTAGTTTATTAAAGTTTCACAATGGTTTTTCAAACAAAACCAGTTATCTTGCATCTGAAAATATACAAAATAGTAGTGATATTTATTCAGATGGTCTTCTAACATTAATCATTAATTAGTAAATAATGTTCAGAAATTTGTAATTGCATTTAAATAAAATATTTTTCCTGTTAATAATTAATGAAAATGTTTTGAAATATTGTTTTACCTATAATAAAAACTAATAATATGCCCAGTAATAGTTTTAATAACATTGTATAAAATTATGAAATTTGAGTACCATAACTTGAATCATAAATAGCATCTTTATTCTTTATTATATTTTTATTTTGTTTTTAATATGCTTTTATAGCAATGTCCTGTGATTAACTCATTTTAAAGATTGGGTATTATGAACATTATTTCAGATATAAATGAATGTGTACGAGATAATGGTGGCTGTGATCGTGATGCTGCCTGCATCAACACACCAGGCAGTTTCAGATGTGTCTGTGATGATGGCTTTAGTGGAGATGGCTTCCGCTGTAGAGGTATGACACCATAAATGTAAATTTTTTCAGTTTTCTTTAGGTACATGTTACTTTAGTTTATTTAAAAGCAAATTAATAATAATAATAATAACAACAACAGCAATAATAATAATAATAATAATAATAATAATAATAATAATGATAATTTAAAAAAAAATAAATAAATAAATAAATAAGTAAATAAATAAATAAAAATATAAATTAACTGTAATATTTGTTGCAAGAGTAAAACTTGTCCCTGTGTGTATTTTATCAGTATACTTTCATAACTTCATTTTGTGCTGAGAGGCACACAGGATCAGTCCCCATCAACACTTCTAAAATTTTTATTCCAGCCAGAACTTCATGGTATATGCTTTTATGGTTCATTGAAAAATGCATTTGTAATAGTTAGAAATAACTAATCTCACTGAAATAATCATTTAAAAATAATTTGTTTAATGCTTAAAACCTTGATACATTCATGTTTTGTATTAACAGTTAATATAAAAATTATGTTAATAACAAAATATACATTTATTTATTTAATGATGATAATATTATTTTTGCTTGATTCAGATGTTGATGAATGTTCAGTAAACCCTAACTTGTGTGATAATGGTCAGTGTTTCAACTTCCCTGGAGGTTTCCGCTGTGAATGTGACATGGGCTTCACACCAACCGAAGATGAAAGAGCATGTGTTGGTCAGAATATCATAAATATATTTGTTACATATAATTTCTGATGGTCATTCAAAAATTAAATTTTTAAAGAAAGAAGAAGATAGTGAACTATTATGGATTGCATGAATAAGAGAATTTTTGTCACAAATAATGTGAATAATCCTTATAAAATAAAAAAAATAATGCCCTTATTTAATTTTATTTATCTCTTAATATGTTATATGCAAATAATTATCACACGTTATTGTTCTAATGTTATTGTTTTACTACTTAATATTAAGCATTGTTTAACTACTAGTGTTATTAAATTGATTCAGTAAAGTTAAATATAATTTTTCATTTATGGTTTTTATACATCAGTGAATGTGAAATATTTACAGATAGTTACAGGCTTATTATATTATATTAAACAATTGTTAACTATCAGGTTTATTAAATTGTTTCAGTAAAGTTAAATATTCAATTTTTGTTTTTATTATCAGATATCAATGAATGTGAAATGTTTCACAATCTGTGTGTAAATGGGCGATGTGAAAATGCATTTGGTTTGTTCCGATGCATTTGTGACCAAGGTTATCAACTGGACAACACTGGAGGAAACTGTACAGGCAGGTTTTTAACTACTATTAATAAATGTTCTTTAAAAATGAGCTGTACAGACTTTTTCACTATTTTTATCTTCTTTTCTTTTATAACTTCAAAAATTAAGCATATTTTATTAAATTACCATTAGGTTATTAGTTGACAGTGCAAGCAGATGGCTCTATTATACAGAAGTATTATTAACTTTAAAACGATCATAATTATTTAATTTATTTCTTATGAAACTGATTCATATGTTATAAAAATTAGTGTCACTTTTGTTTATTCTAAAACCTAAACTTTTTTTTTCAATGAAAAGATATATTGTTAATGAATCTTATAATAATATTAAACAGTTTTCTGTCAGTAAACTAATAAATTTCATTTTTTAAATACAGATATCAATGAATGCCTTAATCCTGATAACTGTCAGTATGGAACATGTATCAATACAGAGGGTCAGTACATCTGTCAATGTGCACCAGGATATGAACTAAATCCATCAGGAACTGGATGTGTAGGTAGGCTGAATAAATATTATACTATTTTAATTTATTATTTTTATTATTTTGTTTATTAATTAGTCCAAGCTATGTTACAAATTTTTGGATGTTATTTGTTTTTTTATTTAGATAAAAGACTGGGTTACTGCTATCTGACTGTTCCACTGTACAGCACAAGTCACATGGCTGTGTGTAGTGATGAGATAGCCAATGATGTGTCTCGTGCTACTTGCTGCTGTACAATTGGTAAAGGCTGGGGAGAAGTGCCAGGTTTCTGTGAAATATGTCCACGCAATGGAACAGGTTAGTATTTTACAATTATCTTTAATTTCTATGACATTTAAAAAAAAATTTTTAACTTTAGATAATATGATTCCTTTTAAAGGGTATTTTTGGTGCAGTAAATCAGTTTTTATTATAGAATGAGGATGGAAAGTTGGTATCTGTTAGAGCCAGACAAACCAAGTTTAAGTGTTATGTTTGAAAAGGATGTCAACCAGTTATGAAATATTCTTAAAATGATTTGTATTTATTATTGAATACAGGTGAATACAAGACACTGTGTCCAGGAGGTACAGGTTTTAGACCAAATACAATCACTCTCGTTGTGGAAGGTAGGTCATATATTTGACTTATTATATTTATTATTCTAATATTTTATTTGTGTACGTTTCTGCTGTAAAATAATCTATTAAATTAATAATATGCAAACTTTAATTTTTAAATAAAATTATTATTCATACTTCAGATACATAATTGCAAATATATATTTTTTAAAGGATTATAAATATGTTTAAAAAATTGCTACTGCATCTACACATTCTACATGTCTTTAAGTATTTTTATCCTTATCTTTCAGATGTTGATGAATGTGCAGAAATAGATAACATCTGTGATGGTGGACGATGTCAGAATACATTTGGTAGTTACATTTGTTTGTGTCCTGAAGGTTATGAATTGGACCAAGGAAGACACAAATGTATAGGTAAGTTTATAAAAAGCTAATTTTCTTTTGTTCTGTATGTTTTGAGCATTCATCTATAATGTAATGGATTACAGAGTCACTCTTCCTTTGCACACCCACACATAAACACACACACATACATATTTAGCTATTTCCCATTTCAATCAGTAGCTCTCAACACATTGATCAAAGCCTGTGTGTTCTTTCCGGTTGATGAGAAGGTGCATATTAAATATCTTTTTTGTTGATTAGCAATAGTAAAACATGAAAGACCTGGACATAACTGACTGAATGAATTTTGTTTTCTTATATCACAAAACTAAATACAGTGGTGGAAATCTAGATTAATACTCTCAGAAAACAAACTTTTGATCTTTGAAGTTGTTCAGATCAAGATGGCAACTTTTAGCACTTGATAAAAAAAAAAAAAACAATATATATATATATAATATTATATAGATAAAGAATTTAAATGACAAGAACAACAACCAAATTATAAATGAAATAATTTTTATATTTTCCTTTTTCTTTCAGACATTGATGAATGTCGTGTGGGTCCCAGAAAGTGTGGTGTAGGTCGTTGTGTGAACACTCCTGGAAATTATACCTGTATCTGCCCTGAAGGATATGAACCTATGGATGGTGGTAGAGACTGTCTTGGTAGATATAAGAGAAATTTCTTGCCTTCTTTAATGTTATAATTTTCTTTGGAATTATAAAAAATCATAGATTATTTTGCTAAATTTGTAACTTATTATTGGAACTGATCCAAATCTTGTTCATTTGATACATTTTATGGTTGATTTATAAATTAGTGTAACAGTTTGTGTTTGTAAAATATTATAGACATTTTTTTCTCACATTATCTTTCTTATAAATAGTCAAATGAAAAATGTAGAATTATATAAATTTACAATGGAAATATATATATTTTTTTATAACATTGTTATTTGTATTTTTCTTTCAGTTCTAAAAACAGTAGTCAACATTATAAGTGTCTTAATAAATATTTTCCATATTAATTTGATTTCCTGGTAATACTAATCTTCTTTCTGTAGCTACAAAATTAAACAAAACAAACTTCTAAAATATGAATATTCTTGTATTAATTATTTTTCAACAGATATGAGAAAAGGCAACTGTTACATGAATTATCTGAATTCAACGCGACCTCCATATGAAATAATTTGTGAAGAACCGCTCACAAGCCAGTTGACAAAGCGACAGTGCTGTTGTACTATTGGTCGAGCATGGAATGGGCCTTGTGAACCCTGTCCACTTAGAAACTCTCGTAACTATTTATTTAATACCTTTTTTCTTTCTGTTTCAAATAATCTTTTCCATCAAAAGCCATTAGAAACAACTGCATATTTGTCTCAAATAAATTATGCAGTGATATGTTGTTACTTTATCATTCATGCATTAAAAAAACCCATTAATCAAGATATTATAAATTATTAGTTTTTAAAATAACATTAAGGGAGTTTTAAAAAGTGAAAACAAATGTAACAAAAGTTTCAAAGATGTTTTTTTTTTTTATTTCCAGGTGAATACAGAGAACTCTGCTTGGAAGGACCACTAGACATCAATGGTATTTTTATTTTTATTTTCAGGTGTCATAATGTAAATAAAACATAAGAACAAGACTAATCTTTTAACTGAAAATTTTTATAAAAATTATTTTTTATTTTGACAAAACATACCTTTTCTGTGACTCTGTTTTCACTACACTTAAGGAACTAATTTGTATTTTCTTGAAATGGCTTGAAAATATTGCTTATTGCATTATATAACATGATCCATCTTTGTAATATGTGTGTGTGTGTGTACATAATCTGATCTTGTTTTTAATTACAGATATCAATGAATGTGAAATAATTCCGCACATTTGTGAAAATGGTCAGTGTATTGATACCATTGGTAGTTTCCGATGTCGTTGCTACCGTGGGTTTACCTATGACCGGAGAACACACAGGTGTGAAGGTAAAGTCATTCTTATTAATTTAACTGGGCAGCTCATATATTGTCATCATATAAATGAAAAACCTGATTTTATTTCATTAAATCTTACATAGTACAATGTAATTTCTTATTTCATGTAATTTGAAAAAAAAAAAAAAAAACCTGCCATGTATTTTGATGTGTATATTGAATTTTTTCAAAAATGTTTTTTCTCTCCTTTTAGATGATGATGAATGCCGAAATATTATTTCTCCATGTGTTGGAAATGCAGTTTGTGAAAATACTCCAGGCAGTTATCAGTGTTCATGTCCTGATGGATACAAGTTGAAACCAGATAAAAGAAGCTGTGCAGGTTTGCTAGTGGTCTTTTGCATTAAATTGGATGGAATGTGATGTACTGCATCTATTGAAAACATTATAAATTTTGAAATGAAAAGCAGAATAAAGACATGTATAAAATATTAATTTTTGTATGTGTATGTTGGTCTAGGCATGAGTGTGTGTCTATTTACCTTCCTGTTTGTCAATAATTTTATCAATTATTTTCAGACATAGATGAATGCCGTGAAATACCTGGAGTATGTGCTAATGGAGAGTGTATGAATCTGATTGGCAGTTTCAGATGTGTTTGTCGCACTGGTTTCCGTCTTTCTCCTCGAAGAGATTCTTGTATTGGTAAATGATTTTTATTCTGTTTGTTTTACAATTTACAAAATTTTATACATGGATGAATAATTTAGTGATATGTATATATATTTCTTAATATACAGTTATATCAATTCATGAAATGTAATCATATTGAACATCTTGTCTCAGAGAAAGAATGCCTTTTTATTTTAATTAATCTCAATAAAATTGCAGTATATATTTTTTTTTCAGCAATATTAACGTTCTAACTTTACAGATATTTGTCTTTTTATATAAATATTAAAAAGAACAATGGAAATAAAATACCACAAATATGAATAATGATAAAAAGAATTTTGCTGTTGTTGATATTAATAGCATGTAATAAAATATATTTATTGATAGGAGAATAAATGGACTTATCAGCTATTTATTTTTGTTTCAGATATTAATCATATGAAATAAAAAATATTTTGTAAGAGAATACATGGATTTAACCATTACTTATTTTTGCTTCAAATATTAATGACAAGGAATTATTTTTGTCTGTTAAGAGTATACATGGATTTAAATATTACTTACTTTTTCTTTGACATGACATGAAAAAAAATATTATTTTTATTAGTATACATGGATTTGACCATTACTTATTTTTTGTTGTTATCAAATTTTTTTTTTTAAATAATAAATATATGGATTTAAAAGTTACTTATATTTGTTTTAATTATCAATAACTAACAATATTTTTTTTTCTTTTCTTTTTTTAAATAAAAGAATACGATGATTTAACTTATTTTTGTTTCAGATATTAATGAATGTGTATCAAGACCGGGTCAGTGTCGTAATGGAACCTGTGAAAACACAATTGGCAGCTACAGGTGTAATTGTAACACTGGATTCAGACTCACTGAAACTGGAGACTGTTTTGGTATTATTTCATATTGCTCATTCCTGTTGCAGTCTTACCAACTTTGAGTTTATCAAATATAAGTTTGTTATGGGTTGCATTTGTTAATTATTAAGAAAATCTCCTGGAGTACTTAAAAAAATACTAAATCATACATATTAATTTTGATTTACTTAAAATAAATAGAATTTAAAAATAATTAAATCGTAAGATATATTTATATAGGCTTATTATAGGCTTATTTTTACTAAATTTTATATATGGTTGTAAAGGAGTTCCATGTCTAGTTTTGTTTGATTATTTCAGATATTGATGAATGTCGAGCTCTAATGGGTATCTGTTTGAATGGCAGATGTATTAACACTCAGGGGAGTTTTACATGCCAGTGCCAACGAGGATACACACTTTCATCTGACAGGCAGAACTGTAGAGGTAGATAGCATAAATAACAAGAAAATAAAACAAAAAATAAAATATAAAATCATTGTGATAAATACTTTAACATGATCAGACATCAGCCCTTTCCCAGATGCAACATGCATATATCATCTGATTCTAAATTTTGTTTAGGTTAATTATCTTGAAATTCATTATTTACAAAATTCTAAATTTTGTTTAAATTGGTTTAATGTGCTAGAGACTTTACAGTTACTTAAATCAAAATTTTAAAACAATTTTAAAAAATTTAATAGGAAGAAAAGATAAACACTCTGCATAAGTGAGTTCTTGTATTTATATTACATATTTTAATTGTTAATTATTGTGCTTACAAGTGTTTAGATAATAATATTTTTGGTACAGATATTGATGAATGTGCAGTGATATATGATATATATTGTTTTAGTAGGTGTATATATATATATATATATATATATTTTACATTAAGTACTGTTAACAAATCAAACTAGTGTAATTTAATTGTTAATTATTCTGCTTCCAAATGTGTAGATAATAAAATATTTTTTGTATAAATCTGATGAATGAACAGAATATATTGTTTCAACAGATACCTGTATTTACAACATCTACTGTTAACTAAACAAACCTATCTAATTTTAATGTTAATTATTGTGCTTACAAGTGTTTAGATAATAATTTATTTTTTGTTTAGATATTGATGAATGTGCAGAGATACCTGGAATATGTCGCCATGGTTCCTGTCAGAATTCTGAAGCATCCTTTATCTGCACCTGTTTTGAAGGATATGAGCTTTCAAGAAGACGAGATCAATGTGTAGGTCTGTATAACTGTTATATCAATACACTTTCTTTTCTTTTTTTCAAAGATGAAGATGTAAGTTTAATTTATAATTTTGAAAGCATTAGTGTTTCTTTTTAATACCAATTGTTTTTATTTATTTGCAGGATTTATAATTTCATTAAATGATAATATTTATAATGTTATGTGAATTTTATTGTTTTATTATTTTGAATATTTATTTATTTATTTATTATAAATTTACTCATAACTGTTACTGAAGCAAAATTTGCAACTGGAGGAATAAGATAAAAATCAAATATTTGAAAACAGAAATTACTATCAAACAGTTTTTTGGTGTTTTTGTGTGCCAGGGATAAAATAAATTATATTATTAAGAAAGTATTGTTTTTGTTAGATGTGGATGAATGCAGGACAGTTGATGGTGTCTGTTTCAATGGCTACTGTAGAAATACAGTTGGTAGCTATGTGTGCTCATGTCCTCGTGGTTTCATGCTCACCAGTGATGGCAAGGAATGTAGAGGTAAACATAGATTTTTAATAATTAATATTCATTTTTTTATTTCTTTGCTATTATTTTTATAAAGATTATCTTTTCTGGAAAAGAAAATGGAGAAAGAAAATATATATTTTGAATAAAAACAATTCTTTCTCCATTAATGCAATACCTTTACTAGAAATTGTTTATTCATTAATATCTAAAGTGTGATTTGATCTATTTGATTATATATATATATATATATTTATTAAACTGCATCATTTCAAATATATATATGTAAATCTTTAAATGATTACATAATACATTTTTCTATAAGATATTTGTGTAATATTACAAGATATTGGTTGGTTTACTTTGTATAAATAATTTTTCATAAGGTTTCTTTTTATTTTTTATTTTTCTAGCACTTTATAAATGACTAGTCTTTCTGAAAAAAAATAAAGTCAATTTTATTTTCATTAATATTTTTACTATGATCTGTAAATATATATATAGTTATCTAAAATTTCAGTCAATGATCTTCAGCAGGTCAATCTCTGTGAATAAAAGTGTTTTCCTAATTATGAAAAGGTGCATCTCAAATGTCTGTCGTGCTCATTAGTATGGTTTATCATAAAATACTATGAGAAATGATATGATAGACAGAGATTTAATATTAAAATGCATTGTTATAAATTCATTCATATTTTTCAGATACTCGAAAAGGTTTCTGTTACTCTCGTTTTGATAATGGACGTTGTCTTGATCCCCGGGGTGAGAATACCAGCAAGGCTGAGTGCTGTTGCACTAAAGGAGAAGCTTGGGGTGGAATTGAGTGTGAGGTGTGTCCACAGCCTGGAGAACGTGAGTTCTTTACTCATAGGAGCTCGAATGTGGAATGACTATTTTTGAAATGTATGACTGTATGTGTATCTGTGCAAACATGTTTGCAATCATTTCATCATTGAAACATTATTAAAAACACAATATACAGAGACATAAAAAGCACACATTTTGCTTGCCATCATATCAATATATTTAGAACTGCACACAGCAGTATAGGTTTATGCAGATACTTTGGACAAATTATTTTTCTATAAATTTACTGCAAAGCTTATTTTTTATGTTAAATTATATTATTAAAAAATTTAATCAGTCTTTTGTTTAAGGAAGAAAAAAAGACAATTAAAATAGATATATCAAAAGTCTGTGCTTTTTTCATTACTTCTGTTAATATGTTGTCCATTAAAGTAAAAACTGTTAATTGATTTTCAGCTGGATTCAAACATTTATGTCCGGAAGGATATGGGTACATTAAAGTCATGCCTGGCGAAGTTATGTCAGGTATTGAAGTTTTATTTGTGTTTTCTTGGCATACATTAATAAATTTTAAAAACTTTTGGTTTCTATATGTATTATATTAATTAATCATATTATATATAAAAAGAATAATTTAAAGATTTTTTCATAGTGAAAATACATTATTGTGTTAAACTATAAATTCTGTTTCCATTTAAACTGTAAATGTCAAGTGAAAACATGTTGTGGTTTTCATGCTATGTCTTTAAATTTGTCTTTTCTTTTTTTATGTTTTGAATTTCTAGCTTGATGAGATCAGATCCAGTATATCTGGAAAAAAGAACTGCCATCATTATTGTAGCTATAACTTTCAAAACAACACAAGTTTCATTATAAACAACAAAAAATAGGGGAGTGTGTACTGATATAAAATATTAATGTAGCTTGTTTTTATTTCAGATGTTAATGAATGTTTGCTCTTCCCTGGTATCTGCAGAAATGGAATCTGTATTAACACTGATGGATCATTCAGATGTGAATGTCGGAGTGGATTTAAACTTGATGCCAGTGGTACTAACTGCATTGGTAAGTTATATGCTTTTTCAGCAATCACTCGATTACAAAATCCAATAAAGCTATTGATGTAATTATTTATATCCATTTTATAAATGTGTTATAATATTAAATTTGGAGCAAGTGAATAAATTATATTTGTTAAATGAGATCTGAAACATTTAATAGGAATCTTTAGAAGACTAAAGAAAGTATTAATTTGTACTTTCTTAATTTTTAGACAGATTTTAATTATTTTACAATAATACATTTTTTTTATCTGCAGTTTTATTTATATTAATTTACATTACTTTCTATTTATCTATATGGTCGTTAAACATAGGTACGATCCTTATATAACCGTAGATTAAACATGGATATAATTCATTATTAAATAAAACATTTCTTCCTTTGTTTTTCATATATAATGTTATTTAGATGCTGATGAATGCGCTACTACTGGAATGTGTGGAAATGGCACATGCACAAATATGATGGGAACCTTCAAGTGTACATGTAATGTTGGTTTTGAACCAGGCCCACATGAAACCTGTCAAGGTAAAATGTTTTCACATTTATTCATAATTCGAATTCTTTTTCATTTAATTAATAAGGAAGAATAATTGAACAAATGTTAATATTTAAATATGAAAATACAAAACTATTTTTTTAATTGCAGTAAGACAGAATTTGACAACTCCTTGTAACAACTAATACTCAAATTTAATATCTATCTATTTACTTTATAATTTGTTGAGTTTTTCTTTCAAATAATTAATCATTAGTATTTATAAATAATAATGTTGTTACTGGTTTTTTAGGATTTCAAACTTTAACTTTTACTGCAATTCGTGAATCTTTTTCTTGATGAATGTGACAAATACTAAAATAAGAAATATCATCTTTGGTTTTTCAGATATCAATGAGTGTGGGAGTGCACTTGATATCTGCGCTTTCCGATGTCTGAACATCCCAGGATCCTTCCGCTGTGTTTGTCCTATGGGTTACAGAGTAGCAGATGACGGAATACACTGTGAAGGTATACATATGTTACTTACTATAGATTAAATTATAACTTCTTGATTCTTTCATTGTAAACTGAATTACAGTTTCTCCTTGATTCTTTTATTTTAAAATGAATTATACTTCTTGATATTCTTACTGTAAATTAAATTATAGGTTCTCCTTGATTCTGTTATTGTAAACTACATTATAGCTTTTCCTTGATTTTTTTTATTGTAAACTGAACTATAGTTTCTCCTTGATTCTTTTATTTTATCTGAAATATAGCTTCTCCTTGATTCTCTTATTGCAAAATGAATTGCAGCTTTTCCATAATTCTTTTACTGTAAACTGAATTATAGCTTCTCCTTGATTGCTTATGTAATGTAAATATTATATAGTATATTAATGTATTTTAGATATTGATGAGTGTATAACTCCAGCCAACAAGTGCAAATATGAATGTAAGAATGTGGTTGGATCATTCCTGTGTATTTGTCCAGAAGGCTACAGACAGGTGGCTGGAGATGAATGTGTTGGTATGATAAACATTTTTATCATAAATATTTCTTTTGCATGTAATAAAAGAAAGCATTAAAAAAAAAATAAAAAAAAATAATGAAAAATGAAAATATTTAAATTCAGTCTTCTTTTGTGATTCATTTTATTTTATTTTTTTTTTATTTTTTTTTTATTTTTAACTTTCCATAAATTTAATGGAAAACATTTTGATAGTTTTATGTTATAATTTAAAATGTGTAAAAAATATTAACTGAAAAATAAAAATAAAAATATTTATATATTAAATATTTTAATTCCAGAAGTAAAATAAATATATAAATGAATAGTTTGAAGCTGTGTACATATTTTATACTATTTATTCAAATGTCATTTATTTTGCATAATGATACATTAGAAAGGTATTTTATTCCCTAGATGTGCATGTTTTTTGTGAAGCATTTTTTACTTGAACTATTTAACAATTTCAGATATCGATGAATGTCGCACACTGCCAGGTGTGTGTAGAAATGGTCGTTGTTACAATACTAGAGGCAGTTACAGGTGTGACTGCAACAGGGGCTATGAGCGCAGTGCAGATGGAAAACAGTGTCTGGGTAAGAACAAAGGCAAAACTATTTTTCAGATATTTTAATATTAGATCTTGGAAAACAGTAGTCAGAAGATTAAATAAACTAATAAAATTAAGTGATTTCAATGCTTTATCAAGTACCAAAATTTAAAACCTTCCAAACTAAACCTTATTAAATGGGCCCAATATGTTGATAGGTTTCACTGAATAATGTAAATCTGTTAATTTTCTTTTTCCGTTTGTAAAGTCTTGGGGTACATTATTATTTTATGTTGACATGCAAGATCTGAGGATGTAATTAATAATTTTTTGTTGCTTTGTAAACAGTATATAGCTTAATACTTACTAGTTTAGTGATTTTACTGATAGATCGTCGACGAGATTACTGTTTTCTGCAGCTGCTTGGTGGTAGATGTATCCGTTCACCAACACTGCCAAGGACAACAAAAACAGAATGTTGCTGTTCACTGGCTGCAGCCTGGGGTGCTCACTGTGAACGCTGTCCACCACAGCATTCAGGTAAAACATATATTTATTTCTACAATGTCCATGATGTACATTTTAAAAGGATTGTAGTGTCCTGTATATGGAAAAATAACTATATAAGATCCTTGCTATGATTTGTTAAACATCTTTTCTTAAATATTTATCATTACCACTACATTAACCATTAATTTCAAATTTATTTAACATGTTTATAAATAAATAAACATCATTTAGAATCAAATTTGTTTTTCTTTGGTGCAGTTTTTAAAGAAAAAAAATGTTATATATATCAAGACCTATAATTTATTTAAATTCCATTGCTAAAAAAAGAAATAATAGTTTTAATTTATCTACCAGTGAAATTTTTGAAGAGGGCTGCTAAGTAGTTCATTTATTAATGTAAATAAGATGTTAATTTTAAATATTTTTATTATTATTATTTATTCTTCAGCTCAGTACAAAGCCCTGTGTCCTCAAGGACCAGGATACTCTCCAGATGGAAAAGGTATGTTTTTCATTTTACCTTTGACAGATAAATGCTTAAGTCAGCATTCTGAGAAAAGAGCTGATGATTTCCATACATGTTACTTTTGGTTACATTTAACTACATTTTCTTAAATAGCTGAAGCAGTACTGTTAACAGAGCAGGCTTTATAAGTGTGAGGTCCATAATAATTATATAGATTCCACTTCTGTCAAACATTAGGTTATATAAAAATGCCACTTCTCAGTTCAGCTGGTGTTTTCCGTAAAATTGAAACTTTGCAGAACTTATCATATGAGACAGACAATGTGTCAAAAAAATAAAATATATATATATCTTTGTCTGCACTTTATTTATTGATTTTGACTTTGTTCAAGTAATTGTTAGTTATCATGTGTTTACATTGCTTGTTTGCATTGCAGTTACATGTTTATTGTAGATATTGATGAATGTTTAAGTATGCCTGATGCCTGTGAGCATGGTCGATGTCTTAACACAATGGGATCATACCGATGTGTCTGTGACAAAGGATATAAAACAGAAACATCAGGCAAGAGATGCATTGGTGAGTGCAAAGTACATATTTACATGTACTTATGAACAAAAAATATCTTTGCATATTTGCAAATTGTGATCCTACTAAAAATTGTTTCTATTTGTTCAAATCACTGATTTGTTTGTTTCCGGTAATTATTTGGGTTTTGTTCAAAATAAAGTTTGATAATATATTTTCAAAAACTTCTGAAAATGCACAGAAACAAGCTGACACATTTCATTTTGAAATCTTCAAAGAGAGACAAATGTATAAAAAATGGCAGATGTTTTAAGGATATAATAGCATGTCAGTAACATTTTATGACATTTTTATTTACAAAATAACATCAAGATGAAAGAGAAAATGTCATGCTGCTGTTTTATTATTTTACTTTATTGTTAGCAAAGATTGGTCACAATGTTTAAATAAAACAATAAGTTGAAAAGTGTTTTAAGACCTTTGATTCATGAATAAAAAAAGAAAAATGTATTTCAGATTTATATAAATTTCAATTTAACTTAATGAAATATAATATTATTTTCAGGTTTAGTTCAGATTTATCTTCTTGTGCTATACATTTTTATTTTATCTTAAATAAAATCTTCATAAATTAAACTGTATGTCAAATATTCGTTTTTTAAAAGTGATGATAATTTGTAATTGAATAATTTTTTAAGAGCTGATATAAATTATAATGGAATTAAAGATCTATAATAATATTTATTTTCAGATATTGATGAATGTCGACAGACCCCAAAACCCTGTGAGTTTACTTGCCAGAACACAGAGGGAAGTTACGTATGCACCTGTCCTCGTGGTTATGCACTCAATCCTGACGGCAGAACTTGCAGAGGTATATGGTTTTTTTAATAAAAAACTGAAATGTAAAAGTTACTATTAAAACAAAGCAATATCTGGGCAAGACCTATTAAACAACCAATACAATTTTGTATTAATAAAATCTAGATTATGTTTCACGTAATTTGGAATGTCATTTATTCATCAAGTGTAATAAATCATTTTAATATTAATCCTATCAATAATGATTCAAAAATGTAAAAAAGGAAATTGTGCACATAAAAAGATGTCTTGTATAATACTCTTATATAAATACCAGCTGGTTTGGTTTAGAAATCATATCAATCATTATGACATTAATCTTCCATCTATCATACTTGAGAATTGTTCAGTTTATTTACACATTAAATGCTAGATGCTGTGTTCAGGTTTAACATGTTTCAACTTGGAGAAGAAAAGTACAAAAATATTGTGATAAGACCATGGTATTGATAATTTCAGATGTTGATGAATGTGTGATAATGCAGCACAATTGTCGAGATGTCTGTATAAACACTCCTGGAAGTTTCACTTGTGGCTGTAATGATGGATACAGACAAAGATCAGATGGACGATGTGAAGGTAATTCAAGTACTTCATTGCAAAAACCAAGAAAACAGAAATAACTGTTTTATGATAAATAAAACAATGAATATTCAGTTGATCTTGCATATCATTTGTAAAATTAGTTTGATCAGTGAACTAAATTCTTACTGAAAAATTTACAAGTTGTTTTATTTATAACCCAAACTTTTCTAATGATAAAGTTTATTAAATAAATAACAGTTTAAGGAAGAGGATATATCCTGACAGATATTTACTTTTTTATCATAGCATTAGACAGTAAAACAATCAAATGAAAAACAAATGGTGTGTATATCATTAAAATGTTGTAGTTTACTCATCTTCACTGTATTTTTGGTACATTTCTGTGTTTCAGAATTTTAGCAGATCACTACATGTGTTTTCAAAAAATATTATCTTTATAATTTACAAAAGAAAATTTAATTATAGTATATCTTTATTTGTATATTTTGATAGAAATTTAAACATGAATTTGTTATTGGATAATGACACAGTACAATTTAAAAAAAATTATTTGTCAGTTCGTATACAAACATAAATATATATAGATATATAAATAAAATATATATATTTGTGTGTGTGTGTATATATTCCACTGCATGACATTATGAATTTAAATAAATGTATGAGACTAATTTCAAACTTCATCTGGAATAAAATAGCACTTTGTTATCAATTTCTACATAGATATCAATGAATGTATTCAGACACCAGGAATCTGTGGGCCTGGTGGGACATGTCAAAACACTCAGGGTAGTTTTACTTGTGTCTGTTCACGTGGGTACAAGCTGGACAAATCTGGAAGTCACTGTGTTGGTAAGTTAAATGTGGGTGCGTTTGTGTCTGCATGTGCTTTGTATGTGTGATTCCATTTGTGTGTGTGTGTGTGTTCATATCTTGTTGAATGTGTGTGTGTGTATGTGTGTGTCTGTGTGTGTGCATGTGTGTGCATGTGTGCATTACTTTCATAGTTTATTTTACTTTTATCTCCCATTGTTTCACTGAACAGGAATACATTTTGTTAATCTTTAGAATAAGAAAACAAATTCCTCAAAATTATTATTAAATATTTGTAACTGATTTTTCTTCATTCATTTAGCTTGTGAGCTACAAATGTTATTATGACCGATAAATAATCATATTTCAATGAAAACTAATTTAAATTTAATTACTTTCATTACTGGGATGCTGGCTTCTTTGTTGTGAGTGGGGTGAGATGGGCTATTGATGAATTGTGAGAGTGAAGGATGAGGTGTGATGGTTCACAAAATCAGTTCTCTTCAAATCATATATTGGACTATTTCCCATTTCAGTTTGCCTCATGGCTACTTTATCAAATGTTGCAGTATATATGTATATATGTATGTATGTATATATATATATATATAATATTTGGCTTGAAAGTTAACAATAACACAAGAAGAAGAACAACAATAATAATAATAAATAAATAAATAAATAAATAATTTAAAAAATAAATTAATAAACAAACTAGAAATAAAAAAATAAAAAATAAATGACAAAATACAAAAACATTACAATAAAGCATCATTCATTTTAATGCATCAGGTGTGAGATACAGAGTGGAAGCATTATGATTTTTTGAAATACATACATTTTTTATTTAATCAGATATTGATGAGTGTGAAGAAGGACTGTGTAAAGGAGAGTGTGAAAACACTCCTGGAAGTTACAGATGTGAATGTCAACCAGGCTATGTACAGCATTACACAGGAGAATGTGTTGGTAGGTAGTGTTCCAGTAAAACTTTCCAGGCTAACAATATATAGATTGACAAAATTATTAAAAATGGACATGTGTGTGTGTGTGTGTGTGTGTGTGTGTGTGTGTGTGTGTGTGTGTGTGTGTGTGTGTGTGTGTGTGTGTGTGTGTGTGTGTGTGTGTGTGTGAGAGAGAGAGAGAGAGAGAGAGAGAGAGAGAGAGAGAGAGAGAGAGAGAGAGTATATTTTTAATTTGCAGAAAGGATATGAAAATTTGGTTAAATGTGGAGTCATCTGAAATACTGTGTTTGTAACTTATTATTAAATACAAGAAAATAGTTGATTTTACAATGAAATGAAATAAATTTTGGCAAGATAGTCATTTCACACTTTTTTAAGATAATGAAAATGCAATTCTCCATGCATTAATACTGATTTTATTGTTCAGATGAAAATGAGTGTCTGGATCAGTATATATGTGGATTGGCAGTATGCATCAACTTGCCTGGATCTTATGAATGTCAGTGCAGTGAAGGCCTGGTTTTTGATCAGACCTTGTACACATGTGTTGGTGAGTACAGTTAAAATGACAACAGTTTCAAATCAGAAGCATAACCACTTTTTAAAATGTTGAAATATAGATTTTAAATTTTTGTTTTACAACATGTTAAGAAATAATGAATTAACAGCTTTATTATTTGATTGTAAATACATTGAAATTGCAGTTTTCTCTCTGTTGCATCTATATTTATGATTTCTATACTAGTGAGAGAGATGGGAGAATTATTTCAAATTGCATTTAAAGATATGATTTATGTTAATGCTCAGTTTGATAAATAGTTTTTTAATATGGCAAACAGTTATGTCTAAATCACAAAAGCATGCTGCTCACAATGAAATCATATTAATCACTAATTTCAGATCCAAACGCTTGTGGTGGCAATCCCTGTGTATTTGGATGTTCACCCACCACCAATGGTTTCGTTTGTGGGTGCCCACCAGGTTATCAGCCAATAGGGCAAGGGTAAGCTATGAAATATATGGTTGATATTAAATGTTTTAAAAACTGCTGAATTGGAGTTTTTAGAAGAAAGTTAATATTAATATATGTATTTAATATCACTCTCAATATTGTTTATTATTAACAGTTTTTCATATATTCATATACTGATGATAGTTATTAAAAAATAAAGCCAGTGTGCTTTGTGTTATCAGTGGTTCATATAGGCAAATTCCAGTAGACAGGAAAACAGTCACTGAGAACTATCTAGAACAGGAAATAGATATACTGGTACATTAAAGAGGATTAATCTAGTAACCAGTCTGTGCTAAAATGAACTCCATAAATAAATAAATAAATAAAATATTATTTATTTTTAATTTGTTGCTTCAGTTCAGGCTATTTTTTGTTAATATTATAGGCATTGCATTTCAACAAAAGTTCCTACAGGAGGCAGTGGTCAGCAGTATCCTAAAGGGGTGCAGCTTCCTCACGAACCTGGTCCAGATGGAGGAGAACTGCCAGCTGGGGAAGGATGCTACCAGTGTGACCATGACTTTGGTGAAATACCACTTTCAAAACGAGGCAAGCGTAGCCTCAGTGATATAGCAGAGAAAATACTAGACAAAACAACAGTCAATCAACAGCATGTTAACATTTTTGGCTTGAAAGGTGATCCTGAAAACATAAGAAAAGATGTTGACATTGACAACGATGAAGAAGACTTTGATACATTAGTTGAAGAGTTTGAAAACAGAAGTCTAGAGAAAGGAACAACCAAATTAAGAAATAAAAGAGCTGTGAAATACCGACATAGAAAGGTATAATCCTTTTTTTACATTTAAGATATCATTTAATACTGTTTCAAACTATTTTCATTTAATTTGATCATTGTTAAATCATATTTCATTACTTTAAATAGAAGTAGTAACTATTTGCTTTTTTTATAATTTTATTTTAGACTATTTTATACAATTATAGAATGTTATCCTTAATTAATATTTTAATCACTTTTATAATGACCTTATAAATCTTCCTAATGAGAAACAAAATATAAAAGATAGAAACAGTTAAAAATTTTATATGATTACTTTTATATATATTGGTGTGTACATATATATATATATACACACAAATGCACATGCTCCTACACAAAACACACTGACACACATAAACATATATTTGTTATTTGTTTTTCTTTTTTTCTGTAGCATAAATATATTCGTGCACTAAACAGCAGCATATCAATATCAGAGCACCATTCCAGGAGCAAACCTCTGGTTATCCACCTCAAGCGAAAGCAGACGCGACCCAAGTCCCGAGTTGTGAAGGTTCTTCCAGCTCTGAGGGTTCTTAAAAACAATGTTCATTATACTATTGTCAGCGGGAATGAGGAGGGTCTGTTTTCCATGCACAGACGAAAAGGAATTAGCTCTCTCCATTTCACTCACAAAGTACATCAGAAGAACATATACAGACTAGATATAGAGTGCAGTCCCATCCATCGAGTGGAGCTGGTGGGTGGTAAACCCATTCATTTGGAAACGTATATAATACCAGTAGAGATTCATATAATATGAGGAGATACTGCATGAAGGTAAATATATTTGGTCTCAGTATATAATGAGAGAGGTCATTTTAGTCTTTAATTTGCTGGAGTGCTAAGTCAAGACGTTTGCTACAAAGTTTGTTACTCTGAGTTTTCAGATTTTTGCTGCCAACTGAGCAAGTATAAAATGGAAAATGTAGACACTGTATGGTAATTGTCTAGTGAAAATAACCAGAAAAGAATGTGGGTTTTTTCTCTGTTTTTTTCCTTTTTCTTGATATGGTAATGAAATGACCGTTGGTTTAAATTTGTTATGTCACATGGCTGGTTTAAGAAACTCAAAATATTGATATTGCAAGAAGTGTTCTTTTATTTGTTTATTCAGTAAAGCTACTTTAAGAAAAAAAGAAATAGAAATTAATGAGATCAAACAGATGTGAATTATATGTTAATTGCTTTTGCACTAACATGAACATTATACTGCAGAGAGAAATGTGAGAGGAAGTAATGTTATAGGAATTGGTGTTTCTTAATGTCTTTTGTTAGATTTACTGTGGTCATGCACTAGTATTAAAAGTAAACAATACATTTTAGAAGATATTAAAATAAATTAAAATGACATTTAGATGTATGGAATTGACATATTCAAATCCTGAAAACAGTAGTGCATTATTTTTAATGTATGTGAAAAAGGTTAACATAGAACAGTAATATGAAATTTCCTAGCTGCATTTTTCACTGTCATTGATATTCAGTGAAAGTCAGATGATATGATAGGTGTACACTTTCCAAACTGTTTTGAAATATAAGGAAAAATATTCATTAACATAAAAATTGGATTCTTATGCCTAATCTATTAACTTTTTTTTATTATTATTATTATTTTTTTTTTATGTGGATTTGTAATTGCCAGTTTTTTTTTAAATGTTTACAGAAGACATTATTATATTTTACATGAAGCTATGATATTATTACACTAATACAAAAGATGTATTTGATAATATATAGAGAATTAATTCCCCGAAAAGGCTTATATAATATCCAGTTTCCCGACTAGATTAATTCATTTTGTATTTCTGTACAGTTGACTCATTACCAAATTAAGATTTATGAAGCAGATTCATTTTGAACAGACAATTTATTTTATGAGTAATTTAGCAGTAGGAGAATTCAAAGACTGTAAATGTGATTAATTGCAGAAAAGAATCAGTATTTTTATTTCATCTGTATTGCAGCATTCAGAACTTAGTTTCAATTTATTCATCTGAAGCAGGTATTGATTATCAAATGAAGGTTCATGATGTTTTTTTAATCTTTATTTTTATCTGCATGTATTTAATGACTAGGAAAAAACCCTCTTTTTTGATAAATGTTAATGAATTTCTTGAAATACTGGCAAATTTAATATTTTAATAATATAGCATGCCTAATTCTATTTCATTTTATCATATATAATCTGTTACAATTTTTTAATCTCAGTGATTCTGATTTTTGGGGTGACTGTTTAATGGTTCTGTCACTAAGATTTCTGCTTATATTATAAAATTAATAAATAATAATAACTTAATCCATCTACTGAAAATAATCAGTATAAACATCTTTCTAACCTGTAAATAAGTTTAATATACATTACTACAAAAGAAGAACAACAAACATGATGAAAATAACTAATTCCTTAGAAATACTTAATTTCACACCATGTTAAAATATATTTTAATTTAGAATTAGCTAATTTTCCAAATTTTTCTCATTACTCAAGTGACATCATCAGTAGGTTTAACTTAATTTCTTTATGTCAGTCATTAAATACATAGTGAAGCTTTGTAAAGTGAATGTCTTCTTTTTGTTTAATAGACCACATGTATTAGCACACATTTATTATATAATCTTTGTGAATAGTTTTCATATGTAAGACGTTAGAGAATATAAATGCATAAAACTAGTTTATAAAGGTTGATATATTATTATGTTTGCCTAATATCTAGCTGTTTTTAGTTACTTGTACAGGTACCACTGTCAACTTTGTAAAATTCTAAATAAGTTATATATGTACTGCACTTATTTTATAACATTAAAATATTTAAATCTAAGCAAGTTTTGTCATTGTCATTATTGTATTTTGAGTGAGTGTTACAAGATGCTAAAGGAGGTTCTGTTCTTTTTATTATTATTTTCTTAAAATTTAAACTATTTTACTTATTCATTTTTTTGCTTTAATGATTTTTCCTCATTCACAGTTTACTATAAATATTCATTGCATCAGTTCCATGTAATACAATCTGCTAATTTTTTTATTGTCCACATTTGTATAATGACAGTGGTTGGGACAAGAAGCACATATTATGAAGCCACATGCAAATTACTGAAGCCTAATCTTACTAATAAATATCACAAACATTTCAATATAGTGTATAATGACAGTCATTGTAAACAGAATAATGAATATGTCGAAACTTTACAAAAATATTTTTGTATATTCTTGATTTAGTAGTTTCAAGTTTGAATGCAGTTTTCACACATGTATACAACACAGTGGCACAAGAAGCCCATATTATGAAGCCATTACTGAAGCCTAACCTTACTAATAAATGTCACAAACATTTCAAGATAGTGATTAAAAAAAAGAAAAGAAAAGAAAAAAAAGGCTTTTTTTACCCATTATAATCTGTTTTGGTTTAATGTGCTAATTCAATAGCAAAATTCCTAAATATTTTCAGTTATGATTGACTCTGTGATTCTGACATTCACACACACGCAACCCTAGCCCTCTTATTCTTATTTGCTTAATATATATTTCTCACTCTACCTGGACATGTAGCTTATACAGCTGATTTTTGGTGTGGGTCGATACATGGATAGTAACAATAACAATTCAAACTGTTTGTTTGAACAGAAAGTGCAGTGATTGGTATCTTGTCCATTGCCAAGGGTGATGGTCTTGCCCTTTTTGATAACCATATATTAGTCAATTTTATTGGCAAAAGAAGGGGAAATTATTCTTTGACGCAAAAAGGGAGACACATTTGGTTTCATTTGCTAGGTAGAGGATGATAAATAAAAATATGAATTTTAGTAAATTCATTACAAATACAATCAAATGGATCTAATAAACTGTGTGTGTGTGTGTGTGTGTGTGTGTGTGTGTGTGTGTGTGTTTGATATTATTCAACGGTCAGAAATTAAAACAGCAGATAAATGAAAATTAAAAAAATGAAATGTGTAATAATTTTGGATCGAAAAAAATAAATAAAAAATGCAATCAACATATGAGATAAAATCATTTTTAAAAATCCTACACAATTAAACGAAAGCAAAATGTGCAGAAAACTACATATATAAAGAATATTTTTCCGAAAGAAAGAAATCTTATTATTTTACATCACATATAGTTTATTCACAAAACATCATTTAATTACGTTCTACATATGGTTCTTAACCATACTGAGAGAGAAAGAGAAAAATCACTGCCCCGATAGTCTATTTTTCGCATTAGATGCAAAGGCTTATTTTAATATCCTTCCCCTGTATTCGTCAATGAAAAAGTGACCAGGAAACAGCAAACAAGAAGAACAAATACAAATAAAACAAGAGAACCTAATCTAATTAAAATATCCATCACCGTGAAAGCAATGACAATTTAGAAGCAAAGAAATAAAACTAGCTCGTTAATACTGAAATTCTGGTGTTATTTTAATTCTTTGTCTTGTTATAATGACCTGATCTTAATATTCACAGGTTTTTCTGTATCAACAGGTAACTGCGTGACCTAAATTTTAGTCATGTGATATGGTATCTATTGACATTAATAACATTGTTTTGGTAAATAAATTGTTCGAATTGTTGTCATCCCAATTTTCAGAGTCTCACGAATAAATTTTGAATGAGTTGTTCTATGACGGAAGACAAAAGGGAAAAAATCGTACAACTGACTGCAAGCAACGGAAACAGTCTTTTGTTGTTTGATATTTTTATGCATGTAAGTCACGGTTACGCACTGGTTAACATTATAAAATGTAGTTACCAGTTTTTCTCTTCTACAAGGTACGGGGGCATATCGGTTTTCAAAAAACCGTAACTGAATCGGATATATGATATCCTTTGTGTACACGAACCTTTTTACGCAGCTATGGGAACCGAAAATATGAGTGGAATTTTCCTTGAAGAAAAATATGTCTATGAACGGAAATTTGTAGTTCTTCCGAACTCCTTCAGGAAGATCATTCATGTAAAACTTCCACGTGCTGTCATAAGCCGAATGTACACGATATCCAGGGACGCTTCCAAAAATCCTTTTAAATTTGTCTAAATCTGATGTTACAACGACGACATCGATGTCGTCATCCCACGGGGTAATTCCATGATGTCTGTAAGATCCTAAGAGAGATCCGTCCCACAAAAAGCAAGTCAAGTTAGCTTTGCGACAAGTCTCCATGAATTTATCGTAGGTAAGAAGCAACATCACTTGATCTTTCAGAGAGACTATGGGGAAGAACTCTCTGAGTTCTGTCTCGTTTATCAAGATTTCTTTGTTTGGAAGATACCAAGCGCCCATTATTCGGTGATCTTTCGTGAACGGAACCGTTTCATAATTTCCTTGTTTATCAACTGTTAGAGAATCTTTTCTCTGAGAATTGTCGACACTGTGATGGATAACGTTCAGGACATTGCCAAAATTAACGTAATGAAAGTAAATGAATATAACCACGAGTAGAAATACTAAAGTTCCACCCGTTGTGAAGAAGTTAGCTTTACGCATTTTTAATATATATTCTATTTCTCACTGAAATAAAATTGAAATATTTGTGAATTTTGTTGTTAATTTACAAACAAACACATATGCTATCGATGTATATTGTAAATGGAAGCATCCACAGTTCTGTATCCAGCTACATCTTTTAGAAGTCCGATGTGATGTGTCTAAATAAAACAAAATAAAATAATATAAAACTTTTCCCCCATTCTTTTAACCATTTCAGAGAGACTTTTAACCATTTCACTGTTTAAATGAAAATTATTAACAGGTACATTAAAATTGATTTTATAAATGATATTTAGGTTGTTATAATTACAATCAGCAAATTATGCCGCTGATTTTCTTAACGAAATTATTGATGATATAAATTGTTCTTGATGACTTTGATGATTCACTAAATTATAAACACTCAGACTATTAGATACTCACTCTCCAAGTGAAGCTATGTCCCAGAACTGTGAACAGCTAATAATTGAAGTTTTGCAAATCTGTTCACGTTACACTTGAAATCTGGTATTAAGAACACGCCAAGTTTCTACACCATCTGTTTCGCGTCTTTTATTTTGTTTAATTCAGCCCAATTCAAGATACAAGGTTATACATATTCTAATGGTCATGCAACACGTGTGATGCACTTCATCAATACTTAGGAAATTTTACATCAGCTAGAGATAATCTACTCAACATTAAGCTTCAGTTCTATAGATTTGACATAGATTTGGCACAGAGGTATAATACATCGAAAAGGTATGAATCGACAGACAAAGTTTGTAATGAAAATTGAAATACATGTCGGTTTTGGCTTCAAACGCCTACATCGAATAGACGAAAATAAACTGCAATGAACTGTGACGTCTAATATCTAAAAAAAAATAATCAAAAAAAAAAAAACATAAAAAACTCCGAACAACAACAAAATATTTTGAAACTTTCAAAAAAGTAGATGATTAAAAACGGATATTCTTATTCATTGGTCAAATTTTCAAGTTCATATCTCTTGGCGTTTTTACATAAAACTAAAATCAAAATTAGATATCGAAACTCTTTTTATTTGTAAAATTCAATATTAAATCTATTAAACTTACAAACCTTTAATAAAGTAAAGTATTATGGTGAACTAATTAAAACATGTAATAATAAACAGTAAAATAATAATAATAATACAAAAAAATCACAAATAAAAAAAAAAAAAAATACTATTAGTAGGAACCAGTGAAACTTTTTTCTCTCTCTTGTTTTTACAATACGTTTTTCAGTGAAAACAATAAAAAAAAAAAATAACATACTGCTGTAGTTGCAGAAAAAATATTTTATTTAACAAAAGACGCAGAGCATTTTATTAAAAATACATACTTATCCTCCAGGTGACACTATTTTCTGGCGCTTTTGACAACAATTCGTTGAGGTTTTCCAGATACTGAAAAGGTTATGTTTGTTACGAAATATTTTTTTCACAATTTACCAAATTTATTTTCTTAACGTGTATTTATTACTACCACACGCTATGCGTAAACTAAGAAGAGAAGAATTTTAAGAAAAGAAGGTACAACGAATATATACTAAACGATACTGCGACAATGAAATAGAAAACATTGCTAACACGTTGGCCTATTTATTTTTATAATCAGCATTATTTACTTTTATAGCCCCCTTTTATGTACAAAACCTCCCATAACATGACTAATCCATTTGTATTGTTATGTAAAAAAAAAAAAAAAAAAAAAAAAAATGTAAGAAAAAAAAGGAAAGAAAAGAAAAGAAAAAAGAAAAATACAAAGAGGACTACGAAATCTAACAAAAGTACCCATCACCTTGGACGCGATGGTCGTTTAAAAAGAATAAAATAACAAACTCGCCAACATAGACGTTTTAATTATAATGACCTGTTCCGAATATTATAGTTCCTACGGTGTTAGTCAGTAGCTTACTTTAATAACATTGTTTAGGTAGAGAAATTGTTCTCAGTGTTGTCTTCCCAATTTTCAGAGTTTCTCGCTTGTATCCTGTACGAGCTTCGTTCTCACGGAACACAAAAGGGAAGAAATCGTACAACTGGCTGCAATCAACAGAAACACTTTTTTGACCTTTGTTCTCTTTATGCAGATAACCCATGGTTACACACTTCTTTACGTTATAAAACGTAGTTAGTAGTTTTTCTCTTCTACAAGGTACTGGGGCATATCGGTTTTCAAAAAGACGTAACTGAAGCGGGTATATGATATCCTTTGTATATACAAACTTTTTCACGCATCTATGAGAACCAAAAATATGAGTGGAATTTTCCTTGAAGAAAAATATATCCATGAATGGAAATTTATAGCTCACCCCTATTCCAGAAGGGAGATCTTTCATGTAAAACTTCCAGGTGCTGTCATGTTCCGAATGTACACTATAACCAGGAACACTTCCAAAAATCCTTTTTATTTTGTCCAAATCTGATGTTACGATGACGACATCGAGGTCGTCATCCCAGGGGATAATTCCATGATGACGGTAAGATCCTAAGATAGATCCGGCCCACAAGAAACAAGTGAGGTTAGCTTTGCGACAAGTCTCCATGAATTTGTCAAAAGTCAGAACCATCAGGACCTGGTCCTTTGGTGAGAGTATAGGGAAGAACTCTCTAAGCAAACTATTGTTCATCAAGCGGTCTTTATTAGGAAGATACCAAGCGCCCATTATTTGCTGATCTTTCGCAAATGGAATCTTTACATAATTTCCTTGTTCATCAATGGATGGAGAATCTTTTCTCTGAGAAAGGCTCATATTATGTTGGATAACATTAAAGATATTAACATACTTATAGTGTTGGAAATACAGGTATCCAATTAAATATAATAATGCGAACATTCCACCAATTACGAAAAAATTTGCTCTTCCCATTTTTATAGTTCTGATACTTTGAAATGAAATAAAACTGACGTTTCCTCGAATTACTGTTTAACGACAGAGAAAGAGAAACAATTTATTATGTCGAATATGTTTGTCGCGGCTCTATAATGCGATACCTAAATAAACAGAAATAAATACAAATACATCAGTCAGTCAAACAAACACATCTGCATTTTAAAATAACAATAAATTTAAGTAAATTCCGTAAACGTCTGTGTTACCTTAATTATAACTTTTCCGCCACTGTCATAGATACAGTATAGGACCGACCCTTCAGCAGTGACTGGATATAGCTTGCATATAACAGCCAATCGTTGCAAGTCAGGTTGTCCTCATTTGTTTAAGAAGGCCAAGTCATTCAAAGTGTGTATCCACATATATTCAGCTTCACAAACAGATGGTAGAATCAATATATTTTCGTGATTAAAAACAAAAGATAAAATATATTTTTTTTAACCGATTTAGATAAGTTCATTCTTATATTGTTTTACAGTTTAAATCACTAGGTGATTGTGATCTTGAGATATTTTAATGTAACATGTGTTTGATTGAACTGATATTATTTATAAAATGTCACGTACTAAAGTAAAATCACAGATATACAGTTGTATAAAATTTAGGATTGCACAGAAATGCATATATTTTCGATACCAGTACAGTGCAAACGAGAATTTCTTAATTTAAAAAATGTCAAATATTTCTATTATAAAGTGTGTTTATTTATCTCATAGTTCAAGTAAAATATCACTTTCTGTTTTTTTGTAAATTTAAATATGTCTTTAGGTTACTGATTTATATGTGCCTGTGATTATCAGTACATTTCTTAATGACGCATACTAGAAAAATGCATTCAAAGAATCATTCATACGCGTTTTTTGAATGCTCATGTAATGTATATGCGAATATCAAGTCACAACATGATTATTACTTATTTTTTTTTATAACTCTGAATATATGCTATTGTGTTGTTTTTTTTAATACACTTTTATTATTATTATTATTATTATTACGTGTGTATTAGTACAGTTACAACAGTGCACGTATACCTTTCAGATCCAATCATTTTAATTTTGTTTACCTGTTAAAGTCAGTATCGATTATTTGACAAGAAGTGTACGAATCTTGATAGTAGCTGCAAAGTGTACGCTTGAATAAGAGATTAATAAGAATCGCAGACGAATAATAAAAATTTGATCAAACTTTTCACTGGTCTGTCGTAAGAACGTGTTAGGTCCCTCAGACTCTTTGAATGAATGAATGAATGAATGAGGATCTTTGTACCAAAGATTATAAAACGAACGAAATATATAAAGCATGGAAAAAATAATAAATATATTTTGCAGTGGTATTCATGTATCTAGCTGCTATGCTTTGCTGCATTCTCAAATGACTTATACGTATTTGTTCTGCTTTGGAGGTGACTGTCCTAGGAGGTAGTTGTCCAGTGCAGTGACTGTCCGGGGCTAGTTGTCTCGAGGGTCAGTTCTCCTGATACCGCACGCACTATTTGTTTCAAAATGTAATAATAATTAGAAAATATATAATTGAGGCTAAGATTAAACACTAGTCATTAACATATTTATCTGTTGAGTTCTAGGAAAGAGGCAGTTTAATATATACACTTCGATAGTTGGTTTACCCGACCTCGTTAATTTCAGAAACAAAACCTGGGAAGAGCGCTGCCTGCCATCTATCAGAGACTAACTGTACTACTATCCTTGGGTAATCACGCCAGGAAGTTCAAAACAAAGAAAGCGTATGTTTTTAACAAGTTTTATTTTTTTATTTATTTTATTATTCCATACTAAAAATACCAAGAGATGACAAGTGTTTTTATTTTCAAAATACTATAGATATTATAATGACGTTATCTATTGTAATACAGAGTCTGAGGAAGTGGCTTCCAGCGTAGGTTCTTTTCATAGCATATTAATATTCTCCAGGTGGTATAACAAGGTGTGTATCTTTAAATAGCTGTTATAATATGTGAGTAGCATAACGTGTTTCTAAATTGTCATTATACCTCCTCTGTGGTTGCTGAAGCTCGGCAATTATTAAATTAGCTTTTTCTTCACGAAAACAGTTAAGCAAGGACCTAGACTAATAGCTATAACTATTTTGCTATGAAGCACATTTTGCTGAAGCTACCAAAGCCGGTAGTAGCTGGGGTTCAACGCGACTGTTAAATCAACAAAGCTTCAAATGTAAGTCGGACAAATGGATCTTGAAGTAGACTGAACAACCATTAACTCAAAACCAGACTTCAGTTGTGCACGTTTTGCATAGTTTCCATGATATGAGTAATGTCAAGGGCTGACCTGGGTTTGGCCTGTTTTTCAAAGTTTTGCTCCCTTTTAACATGCACAACAGGGTGGTACATTTTCTAACATTTATTATTATTTATACAATTACCTCTTACACTTAGATAAATGACAATATATTCTAGTGTATCTTTGCATCTTTCTTCTTAAACAGAAATAGGCCTAAAGGTGCATCAACTAACCCACATAGGAATGTTGATAAACTCACTTGAACCATATTTTTTTTTATCAATTATCTGTTAGTGTCATACCTCATGAGTAAATTCAGGTTAGACGATCGAAAGAGAACAAATATAATGAAAAATGAAAATTTAACAACAATAATAATAATAATAATAATAATAATAATAATAATAATAATAATAATAATAATAATAACAGCAGCAACAACAACAACAACAACAATAATAATAATGAGATATAGATAATAGTAAATCAACTCTGCCTCTACACGAATATGTTGAATAATGAGAGATTTTTAGATTACAAGGATAATACCCTTTCTATTTACATCCGTCTGCAAATGAAATACTGAAAATAAAATAAATCAGTATCGATACACTTTTGTGTATGTCACGCTAACGCCTAACGCTAGCATACATTCAGACACACATACGTGACTGTAATAAGGTTTGTGCGTGTATAAATGAAAGCAATATAGACTTAATAAAAAAAAAATTGTGTTTTCTAACTGAGGTGTAGACACATTTGTAGACACTCACGTACGCTATTTCAACACTAATTTTTTCCCACAGACGTTATCGTTAACATTAATACGGTTTACTTGCTGTAGAATTTTTATTTTAAATATTAAAAACAGGAGCATATGTAGATTCAGTTATGAATATATTTCAGTATCATTACCAACCAGTTAAAAGTAATTAAAAAAATACAGTTTAGGAAATACAAGACTGCAGTGAAGCATCGACCGTTTAACAACTGCCACTGGAACAGATTCTGTTGTAGTCTTCTTGTTTTTACACTACTCTACTTCATACATAAACACTACTAACAACAAATAAGAAATCGCTGTATTTCCAGTTATATTATTATTTTTATTATCAGAAATGTTTTTTGTTTTTTTATTATTAAAGTACCTATGTGAAAGTACATTTTCACAGCATTTTGGTAAACAAATACCTCCAGAATAAAAAAAAAAAAAAAAAAAAAAAAAAAAAAAAAAAAAAAAAAAAAATAATAATAATAAAAAAAAATGAAGAATTAAATTGAGAGAGACACAGAGAGAGAGAGAGAGAGAGAGAGAGAGAGAGAGAGAGAGAGAGAGAGAGAGAGAGAGAGAGAGAGAGAGAGATACAAAGAGAGATAAAAATTAATAAAAATTATAACAGAAAATAAACTTAAAATAATTTAAAAAATAAATAAAATTAAAACAAATAAATATATATACATAAAAAGAAGAACAAATACAGTCAACAGTTCATAACCTAAATAACTGTAAAATAAATAAAATAAAATAAAATAAAATAAATAATTTAAAGAGAGAGAGAGAGAGAAAGAGAGAGAGAGATAAATAAATAAATAATGTAAAAAATAAAATAAAATTAATAATAATAATAATAATAATAAGTAAAACAAAACTTTAAATTAATAAATATATATAAACAAGAACAAATACAATCAAGACTCAATAACCTAAATAACTGTAAAAATTAAAAATAAAATAAAATGAATAATGAAATAAAAGAAAATAAATTAAAATTAATAATTTAAAAGAGAGAGAGAGAGAGAGAGAGAGAGAGAGAGAGAATTTAAAAAATAAAGTAAAAGAGAAAATAAAATTAATAATAATAATAACATGTAAAAAAAAAAAAAATTTAAAAAATGAAATAAATTAAAAATAAATAAATAACTATAAATGACAACAAATGATGTCATGAATCCATAATCTAACTTACTGTCCATCACCATTGAAACAACAAATAATGAAATTCTTTAATACAAAATTTCGTTCCATGACTTATTATATTAAAACGTTCTGAATATCAGAGTTCTTCAGTTAATAAAACCCGACTATATCATCTCCTCTTTTTAACACATAATACAGTATAATATTTAGAGACAAATAAACTGCTTATCTTTAAACGTTAATAACATTGTTTAGGTAGAATTGTCGTTCTAAGTGTTGTGCTTCCAATTTTTAGAGTCTCTCTAATAAATTTTGAATGAGTTGTTCTATGACGGAAGACAAAAGGGAAAAAATCGTACAACTGACTACAAGGAACGGAAACAGTCTTTTGTTGTTTGATATTTTTATGCATGTAAGTCACGGTTACGCACTGGTTAACATTATAAAATGTAGTTACCAGTTTTTCTCTTCTACAAGGTACGGGGAAGTATCTGTTTTCAAAAAAACGTAACTGAATCGGATATATGATGTCCTTTGTGTACACAAACTTTTTCACGCAGCTATGGGAACCGAAAATATGAGTGGAATTTTCCTTGAAGAAAAATATGTCTATGAATGGAAATTTGTAGTTCTTCCGAACTCCTTCAGGAAGATCATTCATGTAAAACTTCCACGTGCTGTCATCTTCCGAATATACACGATATCCAGGGACGCTTCCAAAAATCCTTTTAAATTTGTCTAAATCTGATGTTACAACGACCACATCGATGTCGTCATCCCACGGGGTAATTCCATGATGACGGTACGATCCTAAGAGAGATCCGTCCCACAAAAAGCAAGTCAAGTTAGCTTTGCGACAAGTCTCCATGAATTTATCAAAAGTAAGAAGCAACATCACTTGATCTTTCAGAGAGACTATGGGGAAGAACTCTCTGAGTTCTGTCTCGTTTATCAAGATTTCTTTGTTTGGAAGATACCAAGAGCCCATTGTTTGATTATCTGTCGAGAAAGGAGTCTTTACATCATTTCCTCTTGGAGAATCGTTTCTCTGAGAATGACTGATACTGGGTTGGATAACATTCAGGATATCAACATAGTTAACGTGTTGGAAATAGAGGTATCCAGTTAGATATAATAATACAGATATTCCACCAAATATGAATAAACTTGCTTTTCCCATTTTTTTTTTGTAGTTCTGATACTTTGATATGAAATAAAACTGAAGATTCCTCGAATTATTGTGTGATAATAGAGAAACAGAAACAGGTATTCTCTCGAAGATAATTGTGAAATATGTGAAAATATCAGTTATTTCTGTCGCGGCTCTTATTGCGATACCTGGTCGATGTCCTGTGTGATATTTCTAAATATAGAGAAATAAATACAAATAAATTAGTCAATCAAACAAGCACATGTATATTTTAAAATAAGAATAAAAGTAAGTAAATTCCGTAAACGCTCAAACCTGTGTTACCTTGATTATAACCTTTCCTCCACTGACATAGATAAAATATAAGACTGTTCAATAATGATTGGATAGAGCTTACCCGAAACAGCCAATCGTTAGGTAAATATGGTTAGCTTGATAATCTAATAACGCCAGGTTATTTTATTTATAAATCTTCAGATTTTTTTACCAGCAGATGGTATAATGTAAAACAATCGACCTATTTAGCCGCTTTCAGAGCAGTACATATTTTCATTTATTTAATTTCCACATATTTATGATTAAAATTGAATAAACAGTTCTGGTAACAGTACACAAGAAAACCTCTTTTTTTATAAGTGAGCATTTTACATTACATTATATTACCATCAGTAAGGTTTTTCAATAAAAAGTGAATGATGTCTTAAATCAGATATTCAAAAAATCAGTTACGTTTTGAAATCAGAATGAATTGCTTTAAAAGTATATATAATGTTTGGATTTCTAATTTTATTTAAAGTTTCAGTTACAGTGACCTAACTTCTTAAGCTAAATTGTAAAAATAAAATTTCTTCTTGAATATTTACGCTCTTTGATGAGACACTGAAATATCTATCTTCAAGTGAAGTCATGGAATTACTGACTGCAGTCTATTAAACTGGTACAGATCAGAAATATGGATCGACTTGATTCTGGTATTAAAAACACGGCCAACCACCCGGTATTTGTTTTAAAATACGAAACAGTTTAAATTAAAAAAGTTCAATACAGTAAAACATGATAGACATTCGAAACAGCAAGCAGAATACGGTATGTATTTGATCAATACGTGTATTTAATTTTTAATTTTTAATATTTATATATTTATTTATTTATTTGTTATTATTATTATTTCATATTTTTACTCAAACATTAACTCGGACTGTATGCTTTTCACGTACGTTTGGTAAATAGTTATTACACATGAAATGTTATCTTGTAAAATTAAAGCTCTGATTTGCCATTTGTGTGAAAAATCCCAGCTCTTGAGATATTTATATAAGTAGTATTATATATGTATGTATGTGTGTATCTTTATGTATGTATCTACGTGGGTATGGATATAGGTGTGTATGTGCGGATATATAAGAAAATGTGTTGTATGTAAATGGTGTTATGGTTAATATTGTTACAGTTTACAATGTTTAGGGGAACCGGAATAAGGGATATAGTATTATATGACGTCACGAGAGCATGCGTTAGTTTTTGTTCGTAGCCATTTTTGAAACGAAAACAATTGTTTGGAAACTGAAATGAACTTTATGTTTTAATATTAAAACATAACAGTATGAATGTACGTGTGTATGAGTGCATGTCAGTATGGGTGCTTCTCGGTATTGGTGAGTGTATAGTTACATCGGTTCAAAATAGCTGATCATCTCGTAATGTTGACATGTTTATAGAGGACTGTCAGTATGATAATCCAGTCCTCTACAAACAGTTTTGATCGAAACACTTCACAGAGTTTTAATCTTCAAATGAAAACTATTCTAGTAATATTTTAGGAATGTGATTTTCTAACCTTTAGGCATAGACAATACATACTTAAAGTCTGAAAATTAATCATCAAATTAAGTATTTATTAAAATAGAGTCTCATTTCTCACGAAACCTGAGAAAATACAATTTCCTCTTGAAGATTTGCCCTCTTAGATGATTTTGTTGTTTATAACAAGTCATACTACTAATATACTGACACTTAGCCTTTCAGTGTGAATCAGTTTCGATCGGCACAATCTGTGATCTTCGCATTTATTTCTTATCGCTGATGCGTAATGCTACATACATTCAGTAGCGTGGTATTGTGTCTACGAATGGTCATATGAAAAACAACAACTATTCATATATTTTCCCTTTTTAAATTTATTTTTACAATATTTTACCGATAAACTCAGAGTACATGTAATATCTAAAAATGATAATAAACGATTAAAATACAAAATTAAAACTAAGATTACAGAGTCATCATTAAGACATTCACCGATTCACATCAGTCAGTGCTAAACGATTTTTCTTCCTCTTCTTTTTACATAAACATTAATTGTAACAAATACAAAATTTGTCTATTTCCAGAAATAAAGGAATATTTTATTCACCAAAACGATTTGTTAAATTAAGTATTACATATTCTTAGAAGAACGAAATAGAAAATACGCGATTGTCTCTTTTTTCCATTACCAGCAATGTTTCTGTTCATGAACCTTCCATTAGACAGGAAATCTCAGAAACAAAGACTGTCTTAGACCTTAGGACGCCCGAGGTACCTCAAGTTCAGGGTGCCAACAACATTGAAATTAAATTACGTGACAAATAAGAACAAATGAAAGAATGAACTAAATAAATTTAAATTAGGTTCCGAAGAAGACGTCTGGTTGTATTTTTCTCTATTTTAATAACCCTGTAACAAAAGCCATAATGAAATAAATTACAGGTAAGGTAGAAAGTTTGGTGGTGACTTTATTTCTTTAAATAGAGCACATCATGTGGAGTTTTTCTCTTCTAGATATACTTATGTATAACATACAGTAAATGTCGTTGTATTCATATTAAATAACAGCCGAAACAGAACAATATTTCTATTTTCTCATGCCTTCACTCTAATGACTAATTCTTTTAAATAATGACAGTATTTTTATAATTAATTATTTTATTTATAAAGAAGCTAAGGTCCCTTCTTGCAAGGGAAATTACAGCAAATTCCATATTTTATTGCAATGATCTCTTTTGAAAATTATTGTTCTATCGGTTTCAGCACTTGACTGGATCATCGACTTTTCCATCTTAAGAAACAACTAATAGCATTGTTTAGGGAGAGAAATTGTTCTCAGTGTTGTGTTTCCAATTTTCAGACTTTCACTAATGTATCCTGATCGAGCTTCGTTCTCACGGAACACAAAAGGGAAGAAATCGTACAACTGGCTACAATCAACGGTAACACTCTTTTGTCCTCTGTTCACTTTAGGCAGATAAAACATGGTTATACACTCGTTTATTTTATAATCCATATTTAGCAATTTCTCTCTTCTACAAGGTACGGGGGCATATCGGTTTTCAAAAAGACGTAGTTGAAGCGGGTATATGATATCCTTTGTGAACACATACTTTTTTACGCATCTATGGGAACCGAAAATATGAGTGGAATTTTCTTTGAAGAAAAATATATCTATGTAGGGAAATTTATAACTGTATCCTACTCCAGCAGGCAGATCCTCCATGTAAAACTTCCATGTGGTGTCATGTTTCGAATAAACACGATATCCAGGGACGCTTCCAAAAATCCTTTTTATTTTGTCCAAATCTGATGTTACGATGACGACATCGAGGTCGCCATCCCAGGGGATAATTCCATGATGACGGTAAGATCCTAAGATAGATCCGGCCCACAAGAAACAAGTGAGGTTAGCTTTGCGACAAGTCTCCATGAATTTGTCAAAAGTCAGAACCATCAGTACCTGGTCCTTTGGTGAGAGTATAGGGAAGAACTGTCTAAGTAAAGTATTGTTCATCAAGCGGTCTTTACTAGGAAGATACCAAGCGCCCATTATTTGCTGATCTTTTGCAAACGGAAACTTTACATAATTTCCCTTCTTCTCAACCGTATTAGATTTTTTTATCTCAGAATGGCTGGAATGTTGCTGGATGACACTAACGATGTCAGCAGGCTTTTTGTGCTGGAAATAAAGGTATCCAATTAAGTATAACAATAGGACAATTCCACCAATTATAAAATAATTTTCTTTTCTCATTTTCGCTGTTCCTTATATTTCTTAAGTGAAAACTTTGTTGAAATTACTGTTTGTTTGCCTAATTATTGTGAAACAGTCTTGGATGGAGTAATAGAACAAGTATTCTCTTCACAGTTTCTGCAGTTTCCATTGTTGGGATATGATGCATAAATTCATCGACTCTAGACATTAAATAAATAAATATTCAGTCAGCTAGTTATGATTTGGAAAGTTTTAAATTATGTTTATTACCATAACGATTAAAATATTAGTACATGTAAGATGACTATGTGGAAAATCAGAAGTGTAAAATAAAAAAATACTTTTTTTTTTAAAGTTAGACTGTGTTAAGTTAACAACAAAAATCGATTAACTATAAAATATTAATTGTGCTCTAAATAAGATTCGTTCAAATAACTATAACCTTTCGATATGAGAATGATTTATTTTCGTATGTATATATAGTTATATTTTCAAATTTTTAATTTGTTTTAATTAGAATTATTCCATCTTAATTACAATCAGCACTTACCTTTTAGAAGTAAAGTCTAGAAATACGATTTGTTCTTGAAAACGTACGCAATTTGACACGTCTGTGATAGTTTTCTCGTACTGATACTACAAATGAAGCTACGTCTGTGTTGAACTGTTACAGATCACAACTTTGTTACCTCTGTACTGTGATATTAAGAACAGCGCCAGTCCGTATGCCGGCTGTTTTGAACGTATTATTACGCAATATTTCAAGAAACCATAAACCTAAATATTTGAAAAGGTGTCCAACATATGTTGTACATTTCATCAATACTGAAGAATGTCACATGATGTAACTAATAATCATCTGTAACAATAGGATTGAGTTTTCCGATTATAATCACAATGAACATCAAGAATAGAAAAGGAACAGTATCGGTATATAAAAATGTAGATTAACGAGACTACGTTAAATAAGAAACACAATAGGCTTTTCAATGACATTCAACTGAAAACGAAAAATTTAAAGATTTTTTTTTTTAATGTCTGTTTCAGAATGTACTTTCAATTCGTGGATTCTCTGTTCTTATTAACTTTGTTCAGTCACCTAGTATTTAATGCCAGATACATTAAAACATTCAGACTTGAGTTATTGTATTTGAGAAGGTTCACGCATGTTTATATGAAAAGAAATACTGAATTTTTTATTATTATTATTATTATTATTATTATTATTATTTTTTTTTTTTTTTTTTTTTATATTTATTATGCACATTTGCAGATACTCACATATCCGATAGCGTGGAGTCGGATCGACTTTTTTGTTCCTCAGCCCGTTATCGTCAATCGATACGTTTTACTTGTAAAATTTTATATTATTTAATACAATGATTGACCAATTAAAAGAAGGAGTAAGAAATCAGAAAATACTAGATTGCAGATTGATGATTAAGACATATACCGATTGACATTAACCAGTACTTCATATATAAAACATTACGGAAACAAATGACAAATGACTATATTTGCGAAAGAAAAGAAATCTTTTATTTAGAAAAACATACACAAAGCATTTTATTAACCTACGTCGTGCATGAATTACTACATCGGGAGTGAATTTGCATTAACCTTCCCTTAACACGAATTCACATAAGATGGCTTTTGATAACTAACCGATTTGTACTGCTTTGACGAACTAACAACTGAAAACAAAATAAAACCAAAAACCACTTATATATCCATCTTCATGTGAAGTCACGTCATGGAACTGCTGACTACAGTCTATTAAACTGTTAGAAATCGGGAATATGACTCGATTTGATTCTGATACTAAAAACACAACCAAGCTAATATTTGTAATTTAGATAAAAGAAAGAGTTATAAATGTTCGAAACAGCGATCAGCGTATGCTATGTATTACATATATATATATATATATATATGTATGTGTGTATGATTAAGTATGTATATGTTTCACTGTGTACATGTATGTATGTACTTACACATGTAGTTTACGATTTTGAATATTCTGTCTGATGTACGTCTGATTAGACTCTGCACGTAGACGATATTCAGGAACGTACTGGCGTAGGAGGACAAAGTCCAATGACGACGTCAGAAATATCGTCAGATGCCGCTGATGAAACTCCGTATGTATGGCATCCTTTCGCCCGCACTCCGAAGGCGCAGGAATATATGCAGTCCCAATTAGGACTATATTTCAGAACCAATTAAACGTAATTAAAAAGTACAATTAGAAAATACAAAACTGCAGGTAGATCATTGAAACATTCATCGTTTTTCACATCTACTAATTGAACTCATTCCGTCATGGTCTTCCTGTTTTTACACTACACTACTTCATACAAAACAAATAAGAAATTACTATATTTCCAGTTATATTATATAGGTAAATTCCGTAAACGTCTCAACCTGTGTTACCTTGATTATAACCTTTCCTCCACTGACATAGATAAAATATAAGACTGTTCAATAATGATTGGATAGAGCTTACCCGAAACAGCCAATCGTTATGTAAATATGGTTAGCTTGATAATCTAATAACGCCAGGTTATTTTATCTATAAATCTTCAGATTTATAACAGCAGATGGTATAATGTAAAACAATCGAGCTTTTTAGCCGCTTTCAGAGCAGTACATATTTTCATTTATTTAATTTCCACATATTTATGATTAAAGTTGAATAAACAATTCTGGTACCAGTACACAAGAAAACCTCTTTTTCATAAGTGAGCATTTTACATTACATTATATTACCATCAGTAACGTTTTTCAATAAAAAGTGAATTATGTCTTAAATCAGATATTCAAAAAATCAATTACGTTTTGAAATCAGAATGAATTGCTTTAAAAGTATATATAATTTTTGGATTTCTAATGTTATTTAAAGTTTCAGTTACAGTGACCTAACTTCTTAAGCTAAATTGTAAAAATAATATTTCTTGTTGACTATTTATGCTCTTTGATGAGACACTGAAACATCCATCTTCAAGTGAAGTCATGGAATTACTGACTGCAATCTATTAAACTGCTACAGATCAGAAATATGGATCGATTTGATTCTGGTATTAAAAACCACCCGGTATTTGTTTTAAAATACAAAACTTAATTTTGATAAAAAAAAAAGAGTTCAATACAGTAAAAAGCGATAGACATTCGAAAGACCGAGCAGAATGTGGTATGTATTTGATCAATACGTGTATTTAATTATAAATTTTTATTTATTTATTTATTTATTTATCTATTTATTTATTATTATTATTTCATATTTTTACTCAAACATTAACTCGGACTGTATGCTTTTCACGTACGTTTGGTAAATAGTTATTACACATGAAATGTTATCTTGTAAAATTAAAGCTCTGATTTGTCATTTGTGTGAAAAATCCCAACTCTTGAGATATTTATATAAGTAGTATTATATATGTATGTATGTATCTACGTAGGTATGGATATAGGTGTGTATGTGCGGATATATATGATATGTGTTGTATGTACATGGTGTTATGGTTAATATTGTTACAGTTTACAATGTTTAGGGGAACCGCAATAAGGGATATAGTAGTATATGACGTCACGAGAGCATGCGTTAGTTTTTGTTCGTAGCCATTTTTGAAACGAAATAAATTGTTTGGAAACTGAAATGAACTTTATGTTTTAATGTTAAAACATAATAGTATGAATGTACGTGTGTATGAGTGCATGTCAGTATGGGTGCTTCTCGGTATTGGTGAGTGTGTATTCAAAATAGTTGATCCACTCGTAATGTTGACATGTTTATAGAGGACTGTCAGTATGATAATCCAGTTCTCTACAAACAGTCTTGATCGAAACACTTCACAGAGTTTTAATCTTCAAATGAAAACTATTCTAGTAATATTTTAGGAATGTGATTTTCTAACCTTTAGGCATAGACAATACATATTTAATGTCTGAAAATGAATCATCAAATTAAGTATTTATTAAAATAACGTCCCATTTCTCACGAAACCTGAGAAAATACAATTTCCTCTTGAAGATTTGCCCTCTTAGATGATTTTGTTGTTTATAAAAAGTCATACTACTAATATACTGACACTTAGCCTTTCAGTGTGAATCAGTTTCGATCGGCACAATCTGTGATCTTCGCATTTATTTCTTATCGCTGATGCGTAATGCTAGATACATTCAGTAGCGTTGTATTGTGTCTACGAATGGTCATATCAAAAACAACAACTATTCATATATTTTCCCTTTTTAAATTTATTTTTACAATATTTTACCGATAAACTCAGAGTACATGTAATATCTAAAAATGATAATAAACGATTAAAATACAAAATTAAAACTAAGATTACAGAGTCATCATTAAGACATTCACATCAGTCAGTGCTGAACGATTTTTCTTCCTCTTCTTTTTACATAAACATTAATTGTAACAAATACCAAATTTGTCTATTTCCAGAAATAAAGGAATATTTTATTCACCAAAACGATTTGTTAAATTAAGTATTACATATTCTTAGAAGAACGAAATAGAAAATACGCGATTGTCTTTTTTTTCCATTACCAGCAATATTTCTGTTCATGAACCTTCCATTAGACAGGAAATCACAGAAACAAAGACTCTCTTAGACCTTAGGACGTCCGAGGTACCTCAAGTTCAGGGTGCCAACAACATAGAAATTAAATTACGTGACAAATAAGAACAAATGAAAGAATGAACTAAATAAATTAAAATTATGTTCCGAAGAAGACGTCTGGTTGTATTTTTCTCTATTTTAATAACCCTGTAACAAAAGCCATAATGAAATAAATTACAGGTAAGGTAGAAAGTTTGGTGATGACTTTATTTCTTTAAATAGTGCACATCATGTGGAGTTTTTCTCTTCTAGATATACTTATGTATAACATACAGTAAATGTCGTTGTATTCATATTAAATAACAGCCGAAACAGAACAATCTTTCTATTTTCTCATGCCTTCACTCTAATGACTAATTCTTTTTAATAATGACAATATTTTTATAATTATTCATTTTAGTTATAAAGAAGCTAAGGTCCCTTCTTGCAAGGGAAGTTACAGCAAATTCCATATTTTATTGCAATGATCTCTTTTGAAAATTATTGTTCTATCGGTTTCAGCACTTGACTGGATCATCGACTTTTCCATCTTAAGAAACAACTAATAGCATTGTTTAGGGAGAGAAATTGTTCTCAGTGTTGTGTTTCCAATTTTCAGACTTTCACTAATGTATCCTAATCGAGCTTCGTTCTCACGGAATACAAAAGGGAAGAAATCGTACAACTGGCTACAATCAACGGTAACACTTTTTTGTCCTCTGTTCACTTTAGGCAGATAAAACATGGTTATACACTCGTTTATTTTATAATCCATATTTAGCAATTTCTCTCTTCTACAAGGTACGGGGGCATATCGGTTTTCAAAAAGACGTAGTTGAAGCGGGTATATGATATCCTTTGTGAACACATACTTTTTTACGCATTTATGGGAACCGAAAATATGAGTGGAATTTTCTTTGAAGAAAAATATATCTATGTAGGGAAATTTATAACTGTATTCTACTCCAGCAGGCAGATCTTCCATGTAAAACTTCCATGTGGTGTCATGTTCCGAATAAACACGATATCCAGGGACGCTTCCAAAAATCCATTTTATTTTGTCCAAATCTGATGTTACGATGACGACATCGAGGTCGCCATCCCAGGGGATAATTCCATGATGTCTGTAAGATCCTAAGATAGATCCGGCCCACAAGAAACAAGTGAGGTTAGCTTTGCGACAAGTCTCCATGAATTTGTCAAAAGTCAGAACCATCAGTACTTGGTCCTTTGGTGAGAGTATAGGGAAGAACTTTCTGAGTAAAGTATTGTTCATCAAGCGGTCTTTATTAGGAAGATACCAAGCGCCCATTATTTGCTGATCTTTCGCAAACGGAAACTTTACATAATTTCCCTTCTTCTCAACCGTATTAGATTTTTTTATCTCAGAATGGCTGGAATGTTGCTGGATGACACTAACGATGTCAGCAGACTTTTTGTTCTGGTAATAAAGGTATCCAATTAAGTGCGAGAATACGAAAATTCCACCAATTATGAAATATTTAACTTTTGTCATTTTCATAGTTTCTTATATCTTAACTGAACTTTTTTGTTTGACTAATTATTGTGAAACAGTCTTGGATGGAGTAATAGAAACAAATATTCTCTTCACAGTTTCTGCAGTTTCCGTTACTGGGATATGATGCATGAATTCATCGACTCTAGATATTAAATAAATAAATATTCAGTCAGCTAGTTATGATTTGGAAAGTTTTAAATTATGTTTATTACCATAACGATTAAAATATTAGTACATGTAAGATGACTATGTGGAAAATCAGAAGTTTAAAATAGAAAAATAATTTTTTATAAGTTAGACTGTGTTAAGTTAACAGCAAAAATCGATTTTCATTAAAATATCAATTTTGCTGTAAATAAGATTCGTTCAGATATCTATAGCCTTTCGATATGAGAATGATTTATTTTCGAACGTATATATAGTTATATTTTCAAATTTTTAATGTCTTTTAATTAGAATTAGTACATCTTAATTACAGTACCACGTACCTTTTAGAAGTAAATTCTAGAAATACGATTAGTTCTTGAAAACGTACGCACTTTGACGCGTCTGTGATAGTTTTCTCGTACTGATACTACAAATGAAGCCACGTCTGTGTTGAACTGTTACAGATCACAACTTTGTTACCTCTGTACTGTGATATTAAGAACAGCGCCAGTCCGTATGCCCGCTGTTTTGAAATTATTACCTTGAATACGCAAAATTTAGTTTACTTCAGCGAATTTCAAGAGACCACAAGGTTATGTATTTGAAAGGGCTTTCAATATATGTTGTGCATTTCATCAATACTGAACAATTTTACATAATGTATTTTAGTAATCATCTATAACATTAGGTATAGTATATCGATAATAATTACACTGAATATCAAGATTCTGTCGAATGTGTTTTTCAGTTATATCAAAATATCAATTGTTTACGTCGGTATAACCGACTCTCTATTGCGATACCTGATCGATGTCCTGTGTAATATTTCTAAGTAAACAGAAATAAATACAAATCAAACAAGCACATGTACATTTTAAAATAAGAATAAATTTAAGTAAATTCCGTAAACGTCTCAACCTGTGTTACCTTGATTTTAACTTTTCCTTCCACTGACATAGATATGGTATAGGACTGTTCAGTAATGATTGGATAGAGCTTACATAAAACAGCCAATCGTTACCAGGCCGGATTGTCGTTAGGCAAATATGGTTGGCTTGGTTATCTAATAAGGCCAGGTCATTCACATAATTTATCCAAATATCTTCAACTTTACTGACAGACGGTGTAATGAAAAACATTCAAGCTTTTTAGCCGCTTTTAGAACAGTACAAAATGTCATCCTTTTTAATGATTAAAGTTGAATAAACGTATGTAGTATCAGTACACATGAAAACATTTTTTTAATAAATGAGTATAATTACATTACTTTAAGTTACCAGCAATAAGATTTTTCTATAAAACATGAATTATATTATAAATTAGATTTTTTGAAATGAGAATGAATTCTTTTAAAAATACATATAAGTCGATTTTCAAATGTTATTTGAGTTAATTTAAGTTTCACTTACAGTGACCTAACTTTTAAAAGGTAACTTGTGAAAATATAATTTCTTCTTGAAAATTTACGCTTTTTGATGAGACACTGAAACCTCCATCTTCAAGTGAAGTCACGTCATGGAACTACTGTTAGAAAACGGGAATATGGCTCGATTTGATTCTGATACTAAAAACACGACCTAACCAACCAACCCCCGTATTTGTTTTAAAATACCAAACTTAATTTAGATAAAACAAAAAGGTCGGCAGAGTAAAAAGTGGTCAATGTTCGAAATTGCGAGCAGCGTATGCTATGTATTACATATCTATATACATGTATGTGTTTATAATTATGTATGTATATGTGTTCAGTGTGTACATGTATGTATGTACTTACATATGTAGTTTACGATTTTGAATATTCTGTCTGATGTACGTCTGATTAGACTCTGCACGTGGACGATATTCAGGAACGTACTGGCGGAGGACAAAGTCCAATGACGACGTCAGAAACCTCGTCAGATGCCGCTGATGCAACTCAGTATGTATGGCATCCTTTCGCCCGCACTCCGAAGGCGCAGGAATATATGCAGTCCCAATTAGGACTATATTTCAGAACCAATTAAACGTAATTAAAAAGTACAATTAGAAAATACAAAACTGCAGGTAGATCATTGAAACATTCATCGTTTTTCACATCTACTAATTGAACTCATTCTGTCATGGTCTTCCTGTTTTTACACTACACTACTTCATACAAAACAAATAAGAAATTACTATATTTCCAGTTATATTATTTTTATTACAAACGGTTGTTTTTTTTTCTTTTCTTTTTTTGTTGTTTTTTCATTATATGAAAGTACATTTCAGAGCGTTTTGGTAAATTAATACCTCAAAAATGAAAAAAAAAAAAGAAGAAAAAAAGCAGTAATAATAATAAATAAATAAAAAATAAATAAATAAAAAAAGTAAATAATAAAAAAATAAATAAATAAGTAATAATAATAATAAAATAATATAAAAATAATTAAATAAATAAATAAAATAAAATAAAACAAAAAATAAAATTAAGAACTTAAAAAATATAAAAAAATAAAAATAAATAAATACATATAGTACATATAAAGAAGAACGAATACAATCAAGATTCCGTTATCTAAATTAGTGTAAAAAAAAAAATTCTTAGAGAGAAAGAAAAATAATTTAGAGAGAGAGAGAGAGATTAAAGAAATAAAGTAAAAGACAATAAAATTAATCATAATAATAATAATAATGATGATGATGATAATAATAATAATAATAATAATAATAATAATAATAATAATAATAACAATAATAAAATGAAACAATTAATAAATAAATACATATTCATATACAAAAGAACAAATGCAATCAAAAGTCCATAATCTAACTTATTGTCCATCTCCATGGAAACAACAAATAATGAAACTCTTTAGTACAAAATTTCATTCCATGACTTATTATATTGAAATCTTCTGAATATCAGAGTTCTTCAGCTAACAAAACCCGACTACATCATCTCCTCTTTTTAACAAATAATACAATATAATATTTAGTGACAAATGAAGTGCTTATCTTTAAACGTTAATAATAAAACAAATAAGAAGTTACTGTATTTCCAGTTATATTATTTTTATTATCAGCAATGCTTATTTTTTTTATTATATTAAAGTACATTTCAGGGCGTTTTGGTAAATTAATACCACTCCAACCCCACCCCAAAAAATAAAATATAAGAATAAATTAAAATAATAATAATAATAATAATAATAAAAAAGTAAGACGAAGAAGAAGAATAAAACTAATAAAACGAAAAATAAAATAAAATATAATAAAAAAATAAATTAAAATTAATTAAAATGAAAAAAATAATAAAATAAGTAAAAAAATCATTTAAAACATAAATAAAATATAAATAAAATATAAATAAATAAATAAAATCAAGAGTCCATAATCTAACTTACTGTAAAAATAAAAATAAAAAATAAAATAAATTAAATAAATAAATAAAACTAAATAAAATAAATAATTTAAAAAAGAGAGAGAGAGAGAGAGAGAGAGAGAGAGAGAGAGAGAGAGAGAGAGAGAGAGAGAGAGAGAGAGTAATAATAATAAAAATAAGTAAAAATATAATTTAATAAATAAATGAAATATGAGAGAGACATACAGAGAGAATTAAATGAATTAAAAAAATAATAATAAAAATTATAATTAAAAAAGTAAATAAAAATAATTTCGAAAATGAAATAAAATTAAAATAAATACATACATATACATATTAAGAAGATCAAATACAATCAAGAGCCCATAATCTAAATTACCGTCCAACAGCATCGAAACAACAAATAATGAAACTCTTTAATCAAAAACATCATTCCATGACTTATTGTATTGAAATGTTCCGATTATTACAGTTCTTTCGCTAACAAAACCCGACTACATCATCTACTCTTTTTATCACATAATACAGTATAATATTTAGTGACAAATAAACTGCTTATCTTTAAACGTCAATAACACTGTTTAGGTACAAAAATCGTTCTAAGTGTTGTGCTTCCAATTTTCAGAGTCTCTCTAATAAATTCTGAATTAGTTATTTTATGACGGAAGACAAAAGGGAAAAAATCGTACAACTGACTGCAAGCAACGGAAACAGTCTTTTGTCGTTTGATATTTTTATGCATGTAAGTCACGGTTACACACTGGTTAACATTATAAAATGTAGTTACCAGTTTTTCTCTTCTACAAGGTACGGGGAAGTATCTGTTATCAAAAAAACGTAACTGAAGCGGATATATGATATCCTTTGTGTACACAAACTTTTTCACGCAGCTATGGGAACCGAAAATATGAGTGAAATTTTCCTTGAAGAAAAATATGTCTATGAATGGAAATTTGTAGTTCCTCCGAACTCCTTCAGGAAGATCATTCATGAAAAATTTCCACGTGCTGTCATGTTCCGAATGTACACGATATCCAGGGACACTTCCAAAAATCCTTTTAAATTTGTTTAAATCTGATGTTACAACGACCACATCGATGTCGTCATCCCACGGGGTAATTCCATGATGTCTGTAAGATCCTAAGAGAGATCCGTCCCACAAAAAGCAAGTCAAGTTAGCTTTGCGACAAGTCTCCATGAATTTATCAAAAGTAAGAAGCAACATCACTTGATCTTTCAGAGAGACTATGGGGAAGAACTATCTGAGTTCTGTCTCGTTTATCAAGATTTCTTTGTTTGGAAGATACCAAGAGCCCATTGTTTGAATATCTGTCGAGAAAGGAACCTTTACATCATTTCCTGTTAGAAAATCTTTTCTCTGAGAAAGGCTGATACTATCTTGGATAACACTCAGGATATCAACATAGTTAACGTGTTGGAAATACAGGTATCCAATTAGATATAATAATACGAACATTCCACCAATTATGAAAAAATATTCTCTTCCCATTTTTATAGTTCTGATACTTTGAAATGAAATAAAACTGAAGATTCCTCGAATTATTGTGTGATAAGAGATTAACCGAAATAGGTATTCTCTCGAAGATAATTGTGAAATATGTGAAAATATCAGTTGTTTTTGTCGCGGCTCTTATTGCGATACTTGATCGATGTCCTGTGTGATATTTCTAAATAAAGAGAAATAAATACAAATAAATTAGTCAGCGAAACAGGCAGATATATATTTCAAGATAACAATAAATTTAAGTAAGTTTTGTTCATGTCTGAACCTATGTTAGCTTAATTATAACTTTTCCTTCAGTGACATAGATATGATATAGGACCTTTTGAGTAATGACTGGATATAGCTTACATAAAACAGCCAGTCGTTACCAAGAGGGATTTCGTTAGGTTTGTACGATTAGCTTCCATATGTAATGAAGCCATGTCATTCAGATCATTTTACCACAAATCTTCAACCTTACTGTCAGACGGTGTAATCCAAAACTATTGATTTTTTTTTAAAATTTATTATGTTTTTAAAATTGTTATTCGCTTTCAGAGCAGTACAAAATTTCATTAGTCTACTTTTCACATATTTATTGATTAAAGCTGAATAAAGGTATCTAGTACTTTCTAGTCACTTCTTGAATGTACTCTATCTACCGTTAACTTGAGATATTTGAATGTAACGTGCTTGATTACATTGATACTAATTATCCGGCCAGAAGGCAATCTTGATGTAAAACATCGTTAGATATTATGTTTTTTTTATAATACTTTATTCAGAATTATCATATTATTGTATTGTGTTTTCAAACCAGTATAGCGATGCCAACCCTTGATTTAAGATTACACAGAACAAAATACATATATTTTCAAACTAGTACAGTGCAAACGAGAAGTTTTATTTTAAAGAATGTCAAATATGTTTATTATAAAGTGTTGTTTATTTTTCTCGCAGCTGAAGAAAAAATATCACTTGCTGCTTTACAAATTTAAATATAAGTCGGCAGTTCACATATATTAGATAAATACAATGAAAGAAACATGCGTTTTTGAATGCTATTATAATGTAGGACAGGAATATTATTTTAATTTTTCGTGAACCTAAATATGTTATTGTTTTTATATTTTATTTAACAAACGACTTAAAGCACTTAAGGAAACTACATACACATCTTCCTGGCGCTTTTGACAACAATTCGTTGAGGTTCTCCAGATACTGAAAAGGTTCTATGTGTGTTTTACATCAAAAAATTAAATATTTTTCACAACTTACAAATTTATTTTGTTAACATGTATTTATTACTACCAGACTCTATGCGTAAATTAAGATGAGATTTTTTTTTTTTTAAAAAGAAGATACTACTAATATATACTAAACGATACTGCGACAATGAAATAGGAAACATTGCTAACACGATGGCCTACTTATTTTTATAATCAGCGTTATTTACTTTTATAGCCCTCTTTTATGTACAAAACCTCCCAAAACATAACTAATACTTTTGTATTATTATGCAGATTAAAAAAAAATAAGAAAAGAAAAATAAGAAAAGAATAGAAAAGAAAAAAAGAAAGAAAAATGAAATACACAAAGAAAACTACATAATGTAACAAAACTATCCGTCACCTTAAAAAGAATAAAATAAAATAACAAACTCGCCAACATAGACATTTTAATTATAATGACCTGTTCCGAATATTATAGTTCCTACGGTGTCAGTCAGTAGCTTACTTTAATAACACTGTTTAGGTAGAGAAATTGTTCTCAGTGTTGTGTTTCCAATTTTCAGAGTTTCTCGCTTGTATCCTGTACGAGCTTCGTTCTCACGGAACACAAAAGGGAAGAAATCGTACAACTGGCTGCAATCAACGGAAACACTTTTTTGTCCTTTGTTCTCTTTATGCAGATAACCCATGGTTACACACTTCTTTACGTTATAAAACGTAGTTACTAGTTTTTCTCTTCTACAAGGTACGGGGGCATATCGGTTTTCAAAAAGACGTAGTTGAAGCGGATATATAATATCTTTTGTGTACACAAACTTTTTCACACAACTGTGAGAACCAAAAATATGAGTGGAATTTTCCTTGAAGAAAAATATATCCATGAATGGAAATTTGTAGCTCACTCCTATCCCAGAAGGGAGATCCTTCATGTAAAACTTCCACGTGCTGTCATGTTCCGAGTGAACGCCATAACCAGGGACACTTCCAAAAATCCTTTTTATTTTGTCCAAATCTGATGTTACGATGACGACATCGAGGTCGTCATCCCAGGGATAATTCCATGATGACGGTAAGATCCTAAGAGATCTCCGTCCCACAAGAAACAAGTGAGGTTAGCTTTGCGACAAGTCTCCATGAATTTGTCAAAAGTCAGAACCATCAGTACCTGGTCCTTTGGTGAGAGTATAGGGAAGAACTGTCTAAGTAAAGTATTGTTCATCAAGCGGTCTTTACTAGGAAGATACCAAGCGCCCATTATTTGCTGATCTTTCGTGAATGGAATATTTATATAATTTCTTTGTTCATCAATGGATGGAGAATCTTTTCTCTGAGAAAGGCTGATACTATCTTGGATAACATTCAGGATATTAACATAGTTAAGGTGTTGGAAATACAGGTATCCAATTAGATATAATATTACGAACATACCAGCAATTATGAAACAAGTTGCTCTTCCCATTCTTATAGTTCTGATACTTTGAAATGAAATAAAAGTGAAGACTCTTCGAATTATTATTCAATGATAGTGAATATGTCGAATATGTTTTTCAGTTATATGAAAATATCAGTTGTTTCTGTCGCGGCTCTTATTGCGATACCTGATCGATGTCCTGTGTGATATTCTAAATATAGAGAAATAAATGCAAATAAATCAGTCAGTCAAACTAGCACAAGTATATTTTAGAATAAGAATAAATTTAAGTAAATTCCGTAAATGTCTGGACCTGTCTTACCTTGATTATAACTTTTTTTCCATAGATAAGATATAAGTCTGTTCATTAATGATTGGATAGATCTTATCCGAAACAGCCAATCGTTACCAAACCGGAATGTCGTTAGGTAAATATCATTATGTTGGTAACGTAACAAGGCCAGGTTATTTTATCTATAAATTTTCAGATTTTTTATCAGCAGATAGTATAATGAAAAACAATCGAGCTTTTTAGCCGCATTCAGAGCAGTACATATTTTTAATTATTTAATTTCCACATATTTATGATTAAAGTTCAATAAACAATTCTGGTACACAAGAAAACCTCTTTTTTATAAGTGAGCATTTTACATTACATTACGTTACCAACAGTTAGATTTTTCAATAAAAAGTGAATTACGTCACAAATCAGATTTTCCAAAAAACTATTACGTTTTGAAATCAGAATGAATTGCTTTAAAAGTATATATAATTTTTGGATTTCAAATGTTATTTTAAGTTTCAGTTACAGTGACCTAACTTCTTAAGCTAAATTGTGAAAATAAAATTTCTTCTTGAAAATTTACGCTCTTGAATGAGACACTGAAATATCCATCTTCAAGTGAAGTCATGAAATTACTGACTGCAATCTATTAAACTGCTACAGATCAGAAATATGGATCGATTTGATTCTGGTATTAAAAACACGGCCAACCACCCGGTATTTGTTTTGTTATTATTATTATTATTATTATTTCATATTTTTACTCAAACATTAACTCGGACTGTATGCTTTTCACGTACGTCTGGTAAATAGTTATTACACATGAAATGTTATCTTGTAAAATTAAAGCTCTGATTTGCCATTTGTGTGAAAAAACATCTCTTCAGATGTTTATATAAGTTTATTAGATATGTATGTATGTGTGTATCTTTATGTATGTATCTACGTAGGTATGTACATAGGTGTGTATGTGCGGATATATATGAGTATGAATGTACGTGTATTTGAGTGCATGTCAGTATGTGTGCTTCTCGGTAAGGTGAGTGTATGGTTACATCGGTTCAAAACAGTAAATCCACTCGTCATATTGACATGTTTATAGAGGACTGTTAGTATGATAACCCAGTTCTCTACAAACAGCCTTGATCGAAACACTTCACAGAGTTTTAATCTTCAAATGAAAACTATTCTAGTAATATTTTAAGGAATGTGATTTTCTAACCTTTAGGAATAGACAATACATACTTAAAGTCTGAAAATGAATCATCAAATTAAGTATTTATTAAAATACCGTCCCATTTCTCACGAAACCTGAGAAAATACAATTTCCTCTTTTAGACTTGCCCTCTTAGATGATTTTATTGTTTATAATGAGTCATGCTACTGATATACTGACACTTAGCCTTTCAGTGTGAATCAGTTTCGATCGGCACAATCTGTGATCTTCGCATTTATTTCTTATCGCTGATGCGTAATGCTACATACATTCAGTAGCGTGGTATTGTGTCTACGAATGGTCATATCAAAAACAACAACGATTCATATCTTTTCCCTTTTAAAATTTATTTATACAAGATTCTACCGATAAACTTTTATTTTTCTAATACCTGTTTAGCTGCACGTTTACAGATACGTGTACTGTCTTGATAGAAAGCAGACCAACTTCTTGGTCTTCCGCCCGTTATCGTTTGATTTGTTGTAAAATTTTATATCAGATATAACACAGCTCAGAGTACATGTAATATCTGAAAATGATAATAAACGATTAGAAAATACAAAATTAAAACTAAGATTACAGACTGATCATTAAGACATTCACCGATTTTTCTTTCTCTTCTTGTTACGTAAATATTAATTGTAACAAATATCAAATTTATCTATTTCCTGAAATAAAGAAATATTTTATTTACCAAAACATTTTGTTAAATTAATGTCGTACACATGATTAGTGTGTATATGGAGAACGAAAGAGAAAATACGCGATGGTCTCTTTTTTCCATTAGCGGCAATGTTTCTGTTCATGAACCTTCAATTAGACAGGAAATCACAGAAACAGGTTCAGGGTGCCAACAACACAGAAATTAAATTACGTGACAAATAAGAACAAATGAAAGAATGAACTAAACAGATTTAAATTAGGTTCCGAAGAAGACGTCTGGCTGTATATTTCCCTGTAATAAAAACTATAATCAAATAAATTACAGGTAAGGTAAAAAGTCTGGTGGTGTCTTTATTTCTTTAAACGGTGAACATCATGTGGAGTTTTCTCTTCTATATATGCTTATGTATAACATACAGTAAATGTTGTTGTATTCATATTAAATAACAGCCGAAACAGAACAATCTTTCTATTTTCTCATGCCTTCACTCTAATGATTAATTCTTTTTAATAATGACAATATCTTTATAATTATTCATTTTATTTATAAAGAAGATAAGGTCCCTTCTTGCAAGGGAAGTTACAGCAAATTCCATGTTTTATTGCAATGTTTTATTGTTCTATCGGTTTTAGCATCTGATGGCATCATGGACTTTTCCATCATAAGAAAAAACTAATAACATTGTTTAGGGAGAGAAATTGTTCTCAGTGTTATGCTGAATAAACGTATCTAGTTCCATAAGACAAGAAATACCTTTTTTTCATAAGTAAGTATGATTATATTACAAGTTAGCAACAATAAGGTTTTTCAGTAAAACTATTTTTTAAATGAGATTACTGACTTCATACAAAACAAATAAGAAATTACTTAATTTCCAATGATATTATTTTTATTATCAACAATCTTTATTTTTCTATTGCATGAAAGTATATTTTAGGGCGTTTTGGTAAATTAATACCTTCAACCCCCCCCCCCCAGAAACTCAAGTCAGTACAGGACTGTTATTTTTATTTTTCGTGAACCAAAATATGTTATTGTTTTAATATTTTATTTAACAAACGACTTAAAGCACTTAAGGAAACTACATACACATCTTCCTGGCGCTTTTGACAACAATTCGTTGAGGTTTTCCAGATACTGAAAAGGTTCTATGTGTGTTTTACATCAAAAAATTAAATATTTTTCACAACTTACAAATTTATTTTGTTAACATGTATTTATTACTACCACACTCTATGCGTAAATTAAGATGAGATATTTTTTTTTTTAAAAGAAGGTACAACGAATATATACTAAACGATACTGCGACAACGAAATAGGAAACATTGCTAACACGATGGCCTACTTATTTTTATAATCAGCGTTATTTATTTTTTTAGCCTTCTTTTATGTACAAAACCTCCCAAAACATAACTAATACTTTTGTATTGTTATGCAGAATTAAAAAAAAAAAAAGAAAAAAAGAAAAATAAGAAAAGAAAAGAAAAGAAAAAAAGAAAGAAAAATGAAATACACAAAAAACGCTACATAATGTAACAAAACTATCCGTCACCTTAAAAAAAAATAAAATAAAATAAAATAAAATAAAATAAAAAACAAACTCGTTAATATAGACATTTTAATTATAATGAACTGTTCCGAATATTATATTTCCTACGGTGTCAGTCAGTAGCTTACTTTAATAACATTGTTTAGGTAGAGAAATTGTTCTCAGTGTTGTGTTTCCAATTTTCAGAGTTTCTCGCTTGTATCCTGTACGAGCTTCGTTCTCACGGAACACAAAAGGGAAGAAATCGTACAACTGGCTGCAATCAACAGAAACACTTTTTTTACCTTTGTTCTCTTTATGCAGATAACTCATGGTTACACACTTCTTTACGTTATAAAACGTAGTTACTAGTTTTTCTCTTCTACAAGGTACTGGGGCATATCGGTTTTCAAAAAGACGTAGTTGAAGCGGGTATATGATATCCTTTGTGTACACAAACCTTTTTACACAACTGTGAGAACCAAAAATATGAGTGGCATTTTCCTTGAAGAAAAATATATCCATGAATGGAAATTTGTAGCTCACCCCTATCCCAGAAGGGAGATCTTTCATGTAAAACTTCCACGTGCTGTCACGTTCCGAGTGAACGCCATAACCAGGGACACTTCCAAAAATCCTTTTTATTTTGTCCAAATCTGATGTTACGATGACGACATCGAGGTCGTCATCCCAGGGTGTAATTCCATGATGACGGTAAGATCCTAAGAGAGCTCCGTCCCACAAGAAACAAGTGAGGTTAGCTTTGCGACAAGTCTCCATGAATTTGTCAAAAGTCAGAACCATTAGTACCTGGTCCTTTGGTGAGAGTATAGGGAAGAACTTTCTAAGTAAAGTATTGTTCATCAAGCGGTCTTTATTAGGAAGATACCAAGCGCCCATTATTTGCTGATCTTTCGTGAATGGAATCTTTACATCATTTCCTGTTGGAGAATCGTTTCTCTCAGAATGACTGATACTGGGTTGGATAACATTCAGGATATCAGCATAGTTAAGTTGTTGGAAATACAGGTATCCAATTAGGTATAATATTACGAACATACCAGCAATTATGAAATAAGTTGCTCTTCCCATTTTTATAGTTCTGATACTATGAAATGAAATAAAATTGAAGGCTCTTCGAATTATTATTCAATGATAGTGAAACAGAAACAGGTATTCTCTCGAATATGTTTTTCAGTTATATGAAAATATCAATTGTTTCTGTCGCGGCTCTTATTGCGATACATGATCGATGTCCTGTGTGATATTCTAAATATAGAGAAATAAATACAAATAAATCAGTCAGTCAAACTAGCACATGTATATTTTAGAATAAGAATAAATTTAAGTAAATTCCATAAATGTCTGGACCTGTCTTACCTTGATTATAACTTTTTCTCCATAGATAAGATATAAGACTGTTCAATAATGATTGGATATAGCTTATCCGAAACAGCCAATCGTTATCAAACTGGAAAGTCGTTAGGTAAATATCATTATCTTGGTAACGTAATAAGGCCAGGTTATGTTATATATAAACCTTCAGATTTTTTATCAGCAGATGGTATAATGAAAAACAATCGAGCTTTTTAGCCGCATTCAGAGCAGTACATATTTTCATTTATTTAATTTCCACATATTTATGATTAAAGTTGAATAAACAATTCTGGTACACATGAAAACCTCTTTTTTATAAGTGAGCATTTTACATTACATTACGTTACCAACAGTTAGATTTTTCAATAAAAAGTGAATTACGTCACAAATCAGAGTTTCAAAAAATCTATTACATTTTGAAATCAGAATGAATTGCTTTAAAAGTATATATAATTTTTGGATTTCAAATGTTATTTTAAGTTTCAATTACAGTGACCTAACTTCTTAAGGTAAATTGTCAAAATAAAATTTCTTCTTGAAAATTTACGCTCAAGTGAAGTCATGAAATTACGGACTACAGTCTATTAAACTGCTACAGACCAGAAATATGTTTCGATTTGATTCTGGTATTAAAAACACGGCCAACAACCAGGTAAATTGTAGAAATACGATTTGTTCAGATATCTATAGCCTTTCGATATGAGAATGATTTATTTTCGAACGTATATATAGTTATATTTTCAAATTTTTAATGTCTTTTAATTAGAATTAGTACATCTTAATTACAGTACCACGTACCTTTTAGAAGTAAATTCTAGAAATACGATTAGTTCTTGAAAACGTACGCACTTTGACGCGTCTGTGATAGTTTTCTCGTACTGATACTACAAATGAAGCCACGTCTGTGTTGAACTGTTACAGATCACAACTTTGTTACCTCTGTACTGTGATATTAAGAACAGCGCCAGTCCGTATGCCGGCTGTTTTGAAATTATTACCTGGAATACGCAAAATTTAGTTTACTTCAGCGAATTTCAAGAGACCACAAGGTTATGTATTTGAAAGAGCTTGCAACATATATTGTGCATTTCATCAGTACTGAAGAATTTTACATAATGTAATTAATAATCATCTGTAACATTAGATATAGTATATCGATAATAATTACACTGAATATCAAGATTCTTTCGAATGTGTGTTTCAGTTGTATGAAAATATCAATGTTTACGTCGGTATAACCGACTCTCTATTGCGATACCTGATCGATGTCCTGTGTAATATTTCTGAGTAAACAGAAATAAATACAAATAAATTAGTCAATCAAACAAGCACATGTATATTTTAAAATAAGAATAAAATTAAGAAAATTCCGTTAACGTCTCAACCTGTGTTACCTTGATTATAACTTTTCCTTCCACTGACAGAGATATAGAATAGGACTGTTCAGTAATGATTGGATAGAGCTTACATGAAACAAGCCGGATTGTCGTTAGGCAAATATGGTTGGCCAGGTCATTCACATAATTTATCCAAATATCTTCAACTTTACTGACAGATGATGTAATGAAAAACATTCAAGCTTTTTAGCCGCTTTCAGAACAGTACACAATTTCATCCTTTTTAATGATTAAAGTTGAATAAACGTATGTAGTATCAGTACACATGAAAACTTTTTATTATAAGTGAGTATAATTACATTACTATAAGTTACCAGCAATAAGGTTTTTCTATAAAACATGAATTATATTATAAATTCGATTTTTTGAAATGAGAATGGATTCTTTTAAAAATACATATAAGTCGATTTTCAAATGTTATATTTAAGTTAATTTAAGTTTCACTTACAGTGACCTAACTTTTAAAGGTAAATTGTGAAAATGAAATTTCTTCTTGAAAATTTACCCTTTTTGATGAGACACTGAAACATCCGTCTTCAAGTGAAGTCACGTCATGGAACTACTGTTAGAAAACGGGAATATGGCTCGATTTGATTCTGATACTAAAAACACGACCTAACCAACCAACCCCCGTATTTGTTTTAAAATACCAAACTTAATTTAGATAAAACAAAAAGGTCGGCAGAGTAAAAAGTGGTCAATGTTCGAAATTGCGAGCAGCGTATGCTATGTATTACATATATATATACATGTATGTGTTTATAATTATGTATGTATATGTGTTCAGTGTGTACATGTATGTATGTACTTACATATGTAGTTTACGATTTTGAATATTCTGTCTGATGTACGTCTGATTAGACTCTGCACGTAGACGATATTCAGGAACGTACTGGCGTAGGAGGACAAAGTCCAATGACGACGTCAGAAACCTCGTCAGATGCCGCTGATGAAACTCCGTATGTATGGCATCCTTTCGCCCGCACTCCGAAGGCGCAGGAATATATGCAGTCCCAGTTAGGACTATATTTCAGAACCAATTAAATGTAATTAAAAAGTACAATTAGAAAATACAAAACTGCAGGTAGATCATTGAAACATTCATCGTTTTTCACATCTACTAATTGAACTTATTCTGTCGTGGTTTTCCTGTTTTTACACTACATTACTTCATACAAAACAAATAAGAAATTACTATATTTCCAGGTAAATTATTTTTATTACAAACATTTTTTTTTTTTTTTTTTTTTTTTTTTCATTATATGAAAGTACATTTCAGAGCGTTTAGGTAAATTAATACCTCAAAAACGAAAAAAAAAAAAAAAAAACTACAAAAAAATAACAATAATAATTAAAAATAAATAAATAAATAAGTAATAATAATAATAAAATAATATAAAAATAATAAAATAAATAAATAAAATAAAATAAAACAGAAAATAAAATAAGAACTTAAAAAATATAAAAAAATAAAAATAAATAAATACATATAGTACATATAAAGAAGAACGAATACAATCAAGATTCCGTTATCTAAAATTAGTGTAGAAAAAAAAATTCTTAGAGATAAAAAAATAATTTACAGAGAGAGAGAGAGAGAGAGAGAGAGAGAGAGAGAGAGAGAGAGAGAGAGAGAGAGAGATTAAAGAAATAAATTAAAATAAAATAAAATTAACAATAATAATAATAATAATAATAATAATAATAATAATAATAATAACAATAATAAAATGAAACAATTAAAAAATAAATACATATAATGAACTGTTCCGAATATTATATTTCCTATGGTGTCAATCAGTAACTTACTTTAATAACATCGTTTAGGGAGAGAAATTGTTCTGAGTGTTGTGTTTCCAATTTTCAGAGTTTCGCGCTTGTATCCTGTTCGAGCTTCGTTCTCACGGAACACAAAAGGGAAGAAATCGTACAACTGGCTGCAATCAACTATATTTCCAGTTAAATTATTTTTATTACAAACATTTTTTTTTTCTTTTGTTTTTTTTTCATTATATGAAAGTACATTTCAGAGCGTTTAGGTAAATTAATACCTCAAAAAAAAAAAAAAAAAAAACTACAAAAAATAACAATAATAATTAAAAATAAATAAATAAATAAGTAATAATAATAATAAAATAATATAAAAATAATAAAATAAATAAATAAAATAAAATAAAACAGAAAATAAAATAAGAACTTAAAAAATATAAAAAAATAAAAATAAATAAATACATATAGTACATATAAAGAAGAACGAATACAATCAAGATTCCGTTATCTAAAATTAGTGTAGAAAAAAAAATTCTTAGAGATAAAAAAATAATTTACAGAGAGAGAGAGAGAGAGAGAGAGAGAGAGATTAAAGAAATAAATTAAAATAAAATAAAATTAACAATAATAATAATAATAATAATAATAATAATAATAATAATAATAATAACAATAATAAAATGAAACAATTAAAAAATAAATACATATAATGAACTGTTCCGAATATTATATTTCCTATGGTGTCAATCAGTAACTTACTTTAATAACATCGTTTAGGGAGAGAAATTGTTCTGAGTGTTGTGTTTCCAATTTTCAGAGTTTCGCGCTTGTATCCTGTACGAGCTTCGTTCTCACGGAACACAAAAGGGAAGAAATCGTACAACTGGCTGCAATCAACAGAAACACTTTTTTGTCCTTTGTTCTCTTTATGCAGATAACCCATGGTCACACACTTCTTTACGTTATAAAACGTAGCTACAAGTTTTACTCTTCTACAAGGTACTGGGGCATATCGGTTTTCAAAAAGACGTAGTTGAAGCGGATATATAATATCTTTTGTGTACACAAACTTTTTCACACAACTGTGAGAACCAAAAATATGAGTGGAATTTTCTTTCAAGAAAAATATATCCATGAATGGAAATTTATAGCTCACCCCTATTCCAGAAGGGAGCTCCTTCATGTAAAACTTCCACGTGCTGTCATGTTCCGAGTGAACGCCATAACCAGGGACACTTCCAAAAATCCTTTTTATTTTGTCCAAATCTGATGTTACGATGACGACATCGAGGTCGTCATCCCAGGGTGTAATTCCATAATGACGGTAAGATCCTAAGAGAGCTCCGTCCCGCAAGAAACAAGTGAGGTTAGCTTTGCGACAAGTCTCCATTAATTTGTTAAAAGTCAGAACCATCAGGTCCTGGTCCTTTGGTGAGAGTATAGGGAAGAACTGTCTAAGTAAAGTATTGTTCATCAAGCGGTCTTTATTAGGAAGATACCAAGCGCCCATTATTTGCTGATCTTTCGTGAATGGAATCTTTACATCATTTCCTGTTGGAGAATCGTTTCTCTCAGAATGACTGATACTGGGTTGGATAACATTCAGGATATCAGCATAGTTAAGGTGTTGGAAATACAGGTATCCAATTAGATATAATATTACGAACATACCAGCAATTATGAAACAAGTTGCTCTTCCCATTCTTATAGTTCTGATACTTTGAAATCAAATAAAAGTGAAAACTCTTCGAATTATTGTTCAATGTTAGTGAAACAGAAACAGGTATTCTCTCGAAAATAATTGTGAAATATGTGAAAATATCAGTTGTTTCTGTCGCGGCTCTTATTGCGATACCTGATGGATGTCCTGTGTGATATTTCTAAGTAAACAGAAATAAATACAAATAAATTAGTCAGTCAAACTAGCACATGTATATTTTAGAATAAGAATAAATTTAAGTAAATTCCGTAAATATCTGGACCTGTCTTACCTTGATTATAACTTTTTCTCCATAGATAAGATATAAGACTGTTCAATAATGATTGGATATAGCTTATCCGAAACAGCCAATCGTTATCAAACAGGAAAGTCGTTAGGTAAATATCATTATGTTGGTAATGTAATAAGGCCAGGTTATTTTATCTGTAAATCTTCAGATTTTTTTATCAGCAGATAGTATAATGAAAAACAATCGAGCTTTTTAGCCGCATTCAGAGCAGTACATATTTTCATTTATTTAATTTCCACATATTTATGATTAAAGTTCAATAAGCAATTCTGGTACACAAGAAAACCTCTTTTTTATAAGTGAGCATTTTACATTACATTACGATACCAACAGTAAGATTTTTCAATAAAAAGTGAATTATGTCACAAATCAGATTTTCGAAAAATCTATTACGTATATATGATTTTTGGATTTCAATTACATATATTGTGAAAATAAAATTTCATCTTGAAAATTTACGGTCTCTGATGAGACACTGAAATATCCATCTTCAAGTTAAGTCATGTCATAGAACCACTGACTACAGACTATAGGACTGTTGCAGATCACCAGTATGGATCGACTTGATTCTGGTATTAAAAACATAGCCAACCACCCGGTATTTGTTTTAAAATAAAAAACTTAATTTAAATTAAAAAAGTTCAATACAGTAAAACATGATAGACATTCGAAACAGCGAGCAGCATATGGTATGTATTTGATGAATACGTGTATTTAATTGTTTTTTATTTATGATTATTATTATTAGTAGTAGTATTAGTATTATTAGTATTACTATTATTATTATTATTTCATATTTTTACTCAAACATTAACTCGGACTGTATGCTTTTCACGTACGTTTGGTAAATAGTTATTACACATGAAATGTTATCTTGTAAAATTAAAGCTCTGATTTGCCATTTGTGTGAAAAAACATCTCTTCAGATGTTTATATAAGTTTATTAGATATGTATGTATGTGGGTATCTTTATGTATGTATCTACGTAGGTATGTACATAGGTGTGTATGTGCAGATACATATGAGTATGAATGTACCTGTATATGAGTGCATGTCAGTATGTGTGCTTCTCGGTATTGGTGAGTGTGTGGTTACATCGGTTCAAAATAGTTGATCCACTTCTCATGTTGACATGTTTATAGAGGACTGTCAGTATGATAATCCAGTTCTCTACAAACACTCTTGATCGAAACACTTCACAGTTTTAATCTTCAAATGAAAACTATTATAGTAATATTCTAAATTTTTTCGCATCATCAAATTAAATATTTATTAAAATAACGTCTCATTCCTCACGAAACCTGAGAAAATACAATTTCCTCTTGAAGACTTGCTCTCTTTGATGATTTTATTTTTGATAACGAGTCATGCTACTAATATACTGACACTTAGCATTTCAGTGTGAATCAGTTTCGATCGGAACAATCTATATTCTTCTCATTTATTTCTTATCGCTGATGCGTAATGCTAGATACATTCAGTAGCGTGGTATTGTGTCTACGAATGGTCATATCAAAAACAATAACGATTGAGATCTTTTCCCTTTTAAAATTTATTTATACAAGATTCTACCGAATTTTTTATATTTTTCTAATACCTGTTTAGCTGCACGTTTGCAGATACGTGTACTGTCTTGATAGAAAGCAGACCTACTTCTTGGTCTTCCGCCCGTTATCGTTTTATTTGTTGTAAAATTTTATATCAGATAAAACACAGCTCAGAGTACATGTAATATCTGAAAATGATAATAAACGATTAGAAAATAAAAAATTAGAACTAAGATTATAGTTTGATCATCAGGATATTCACCGATTCACATCAATCACTGCTAAACGATTTTTCTTCCTCTTCTTTTTACATAAACATTAATTGTAACAAATACCAAATTTGTTTCTTTCCAGAAATAAAGAAATATTTTATTCACCAAAACATTTTGTTAAATTAACGTCGTACACATGATTATCGTGTATATGGAGAACGAAATAGAAAATACGCGATGGTATTTTTTTTCCATTAGCGGCAATGTTTCTGTTCATGAACCTTCCATTAGACAGGAAATCACAGAAACAAAGACTCTCTTAGACCTTAGGACGCCCGAGGCACCTCATTTTCAGGGTGCCAGCAACACTGAAATTAAATTACGTGACAAATAAGAACAAATAAAAGAATTAACTAAATACATTTAAATTAGGTTTTGAAGAAGACGTCTGGTTGTATTTTTCTCCATTTTAATAACTCTGTCTTATTGCAATATTTTATTGCTCTATCGGTTTTAGCACCTGATTGCATCATCGACTTTTCTATCTTAAGAAAAAACTAATAACATTGTTTAGGTAGAGAAATTGTTCTCAGTGTTGTGTTTCCAATTTTCAGAGTTTCTCGCTTGTATCCTGTACGAGCTTCGTTTTCACGGAACACAAAAGGGAAGAAATCGTACAGCTGCCTACAATCAACGGTAACACTTTTTTGTCCTCTGTTTATGCAGATAACGCATGGTTGCACAATTCTTTACGTTATAAAACGTAGTTACTAGTTTTTCTCTTCTACAAGGTACGGGGGCATATCGGTTTTCAAAAAGACGTAGTTGAAGCGGGTATATGATATCCTTTGTGTACACAAACCTTTTTACACAACTGTGGGAACCAAAAATATGAGTGGAATTTTCCTTGAAGAAAAATATATCCATGAATGGAAATTTATAGTTGACTCCTACTCCAGAAGGCAGATCCTTCATGTAAAATTTCCATGGGGTGTCATGTTCCGAATGTACACTATAACCAGGGACACTTCCAAAAATCCTTTTTATTTTGTCCAAATCTGATGTTACGATGACGACATCGAGGTCGTCATCCCAGGGGATAATTCCATGATGACGGTAAGATCCTAAGAGATCTCCGTCCCACAAGAAACAAGTGAGGTTAGCTTTGCGACAAGTCTCCATGAATTTGTCAAAAGTCAGAACCATCAGTACTTGGTCCTTTGGTGAGAGTATAGGGAAGAACTTTCTGAGTAAAGTATTGTTTATCAAGCGGTCTTTATTAGGAAGATACCAAGCGCCCATTATTTGCTGATCTTTCGCAAACGGAATCTTTACATAATTTCCCTTCTTCTCAACCGTATTAGATTTTTTTATCTCAGAATGGCTGAAATGTTTTTGGATGACACCAACGATGTAAACAGACTTTTTGTGCTGGTAATAAAGGTATCCAATTAAGTATAACAATAAGAAAATTCCACCAATTATAAAATAATTTTCTTTTCTCATTTTCGTTGTTCCTTATATTTCTTAAGTGAAAACTTTGTTGAAATTACTGTTTGTTTGCCTAATTATTGTGAAACAGTCTTGGATGGAGTAATAGAAACAAATATTCTCTTCGCAGTTTCTGCAGTTTTCGTTACTGGGATATGATGCATGAATTCATCGACTCTGTATAAGTAAGAAATAAATATTTAGTCATCTAGTTATGATTTGGAAAGTTTTAATTTATGTTTATTACCATAACGATTAAATATTAGTACATGTAAGATGCTATGTGGAAAATCAGAAGTTTAGAATAGAAAATAATTATTTTTTATTTTTTTATATAAGTTAACAGCAAAAATCGATTTTCATTAAAATATTAATTTTGCTGTAAATAAAAATTTTCAAATAACTATAACCTTTCGATATGAGAATGATTTATTTTCGAATATATATATAGTTATTATTATAAAATGTTTTATTTATTTTTAAATTAGATTTATTACATCTTAATTACAATCACCACTTACCTTTTAGAAGTAAATTCCAGAAATACGATTTGTTCTTGAAAACGTACGCAATTTGACGCGTCTGTGATAGTTTTCTCGTACTGATACTACAAATGAAGCCACGTCTGTGTTGAACTGTTACAGATCACAACTTTGTTACCTCTGTACTGTGATATTAAGAACAGCCCCAATCCGTATGACGGCTGTTTTGAAATTATTATCTTTAATACGCAAAATTTCAAGAAACCATAAAGTTAAATATTTCAAAAGGTGTGCAACATATGTTGTACATTTCATCAATACTGAAGAATTTTACATAATGTAACTAATAATCATTTGAAACATTAGGCTGTAGTTTACCGATTATAATCACAATGAACATCAAGAATAGAAAAGGAGCAGTATCGGTATATAAAAATGTAGATTAACGAGACTACGTTAAATAAGAAACACAGTAGGCCTTTCAGTGACATTTAACTGTAAATGAAACATTTAAAGATTTTTTTTTAGCCTTTCTTTACGAATCATTTTCAATTCATGGTTTCTGTGTTCTTATTAATTTTGTTCCTTCACCTTGTATTCAATGCTAGATGCAATCAAACATTCAGACTTGAGTTATTGTATGTAAGAAGGTTCATGCATGTTTATATGAAAAGAAATACTGAATTTTATTATTATTATTATTACTATAATTATTATTATTATTATTATTATTTTTATTTTATTTTATTATGCACATTTGTAGATACTCACATATACGATAGCGTGGAGTCGGATCGACTTTTTTGTTCCTCAGCCCGTTATCTTTAATCGATATGTTTTACTTGTAAACTTTTATATTAAGTATTATAAACCGTGAGTATATGTCTTATATGTACAATGATTGAACAGTTAAAAGAGATAGTAAATAATTAGAAAATACAAGATTGCAGATTGATGATTAATACAAGTACCGTTGACATTAACCAGTACTTCATACATAAACACGACGGAAACAAATGACAAATGACTATATTTGCGGAAAAAAACAGAAATCTTTTATTTTAAAAAACATACACAAAGCATTTTGTTAAAATTATACCATTTCGTGGAGTCAGATCCACTTTCTTGTTCCTTCGCCCGTTATCTTTAATATCGATACGTTTTACTTGCAAAATTTTATATTAAATAATATAAACCGTGAATATATGTAGTATACAACGATCGACCAATAAGAAGAGATAATAATGAATGAGCAAATACAAGATTGCAGATTGATGATTAAGACTTGTACCGATTCACATTAACCAGTACTTCATACATAAACACGACGGAAACAAATGACAAATGACTATATTTGCTGAAAAAAACAGAAATATTTTATTTAAAAAAAACATACACAAAGCATTTTGTTAACCTACATCGTGCATGTGGTTAATCACTACTCCGAAAATGAATTACGAAACATGTTGAAATGATGGTGTACCTTTTTCATTAGCAGCAATATTTATTTGCATTAACCTTCCCTTAGACAGGAATTCACATAAGATGGCGTTTGATAAATTAATCGATTTGTACTGATTTCACGAACTAATAACTGAAAACAAAATAAAACCAAAACCCAATAATAAATAAATAAATAAACAAACAAACAAATAATAATTGAAGTGAAGAAGAAGAAAAAGAAAAAGAAAAGAAAGAAAGAAGAAGAACAAATGAAGTAAACTACTCATCGCTGTGGAAACAAAGATCATTTAGCTGAATATTATAAGCACCTGACTACATCATCTACTTTAATAGCATTGTTTAGGTAGCGAAATTGTTCTCAGTGTTGTGTTTCCAATTTTCAGAGTTTCTCTCATGTGTCCTGTACGAGCTTCGTTCTCACGGAACACAAACGGAAAGAAATCGTACAACTGGCTGCAATCAACGGAAACACTTTTTTGTCCTCTGTCCACTTTAGGCAGATAACTCATGGTTACACACTTGTTTACTTTATAATTCGTAGTTATCAATTTCTCTCTTCTACAAGGTACTGGGGCATATCGGTTTTCAAAAAGACGTAGTTGAAGCGGGTATATAATATCCTTTCTGTACACTTTATGTTTTACGCATCTATGGGAACCAAAAATATGAGTGGAATTTTCTTTGAAGAAAAATAAATCTATGTACGGAAATTTATATTTGACTCCTACTCCATTAGGGAGATCATTCATGTAAAACTTCCACGTGCTGTCATGTTCCTAATATAGACGATATCCAGGGACGCTTCCAAAAATCCTTTTTATTTTGTCCAAATCTGATGTTATGATGACGACATCGAGGTCGCCATCCCAGGGGGTAATTCCATGATGACGGTAAGATCCTAAGAGAGATCCGTCCAACAAGAAACAAGTCAAGTTAGCTTTGCGACAAGTCTCCATGAATTTGTCAAAAGTCAGAACCATCAGGACTTGGTCCTGTGAGGACATTATAGGGAAGAACTTTCTAAGCAAGGTATTGTTTGCCAAGCGGTCTTTATTTTGAACAGACCAAACGCCCGTTATTTGGTTATCTTTAGTGAGCAGAACATTTCCATGATTTCCCTGCCCAGCAACATTTATCTGAGACTGACTGAAGCTCTGTTGGATAACATTCAGCATATCAGCATAGTTAACGTTTTGGAAATACACGTGTGCTATTAAATATAATAACGCGAAGAATCCACCAGTTAAAAAAAGGAGGTCTTTTCTCATTTTTATAGTGGAAAGTGTTGTCTGATTCTAGACAAACAATCTTCGATGGAGAAAGAAAAAAGTATTCTGTCGAATATATCTGTGATGTGTGCGAAAATATCAGTTGATTCTGTCTCTACTAACTAAAACAACAATTCTTTCGTGTCCTGTGGAAATAAATAAATAAATCATTACTGAGTTATCCTGAAAGTTAAAATGTCATGACACATACAAATTTCCTTTGAAAATCTTAAATTAATTAAATTAGTGTTTGAACGCGAGTACGATGTATGTTTAGATACCAGCAACAATGGGCTTGTCATTAAAACGTGATTGGTGTTATAAATCAATTTTTCATATATAAATCTTTAGATTTTTCTCTATAAAAATGAATTATTTTCGATGGTTTTGATAATTTGGTTTTCAAATGTTATTTACGTTGTGTTAACTAGAATCATTGCTGAATTCAGAATAGAGAAACCTTGTTTTAACAAGTAAATTCTAAAGTTACAGTTTCTCCTTGAACACTTGCACTTAACTGTATATATTTCATGTACATTTTGTAAGTAGATATTATACATGAAATATCATCCTGTCAAATTAAAATATTCATTTATCATTTGTGTCAAATAAAATATTCCCTGGAAAAAAAGTTTGTATCTGTATGTGTACGCCATAAATGTATGTAAGGATGTATGTACGATTTTATACGTTATAATGTGTAAAGTCGTGCAGCTATCTCCGAAATTCCGGCCCTCTTGGCTATCGATTATTGGTTTGCGTATTGCAGTTCATACGTCCATCTGCTTGTATGGGAATATACGTGATAAATTATGATAAATGTTTATCTTAATTTTACGTTGTTTTACTTGTTTTAAGGTATTTATCGCAAATTCGTAGCAAAAATATTCATGTTGCATATTAAGACAGGTTAGTAATCCATTGCGTGTGGATTCTAACCCGTTGTATTAATGATGTGCATCATTATTAATTATCAGTTATGTTTTTGGTTTAGATTTTTTGATTTTTTGAATGTCAAATACTTTGAAAAAAGAAAACGAAAAAGAGAAGAAAAAAATATCAGTTACTTTGACATCAAGCTTTCCTATACTGTTTGGTTTTTGAGAAAATATTTTTGTGCAGATTTTTCTTTGAAATAAATTACATAATTAAATAATATTGCGTCTAGTTATTAGCTGTGTTTCGGTTTTCTTTATCACATCTGTATCAGTGAATGACGGATCTTTCATTAGAGGTAATGCGTCGAGAAATTACCTTGAATGGTCAGGTACATTTATACATGAATACATGAAATATTCTGGCTGTCTACCGATTACCTGATTTTAGTTAGAGGTGTGTGTGTGTCTGTCGTAGAGTTATTTGTCGGTATGTGTGGGTACAAAACAGCTGACAGTTTTCATCAAAAGATATTTAAACGGGATACTCAGTGTGAAATCCCAGTTAAATACGAAGTGACTTGATCCAAGACAAATGAAAAGAATGTTCGTGTCAGCATGTTTCTGATTCATTCTCGAAGTAATCGTCAGCCACGTGTTCGACTTAGCTTAATAAAATTATTTACCTGATTTGTTTCAGTACAAGATTTCTTTCTTTCTGGAAATGTAGCAGCTTGTCATTTCATTCCAGCAGTATCTGTGCATGAACAAAAATAGTGCAAGAACAAGAAGATAAATGCGTAACTTAATAAAACCGTTTTGCTGAATAAAATATTTCTTTATTTCTGAAAATATAGAAATTTGCGCAGACCATTTAACCATAGAAGTACAAAGCCTAAGATTCCGCCTGACTGCTTCTCTTACTGTATGTCTACTATTGGCATAATAATAATAATAATAATAATAATAATAATAATAATAATAATAATAATAATAATAAACTACCCACCGCTGTGGAAACAAAGATCATTTAACTGAATATTATTGTTCCTTCGGTATGAGCACCTGACTGCATTATCTACTTTTCCGTCTTACCGAAGAAATTTGATGTTAATAGCATTGTTTAGGTACAGAAATTGTTCTGAGTGTTGTGTTTCCAATTATCAGAGTTTCTCTCATGTATCCCGAACGAGTTTCGTTACGACGAAAGACAAAAGGGAAGAAATCGTACAACTGGCTACATGCAACATCGTAGTATTTTTGCAGTTTTCTCTGTTTATGCAAAAAAGGCATGCTTATACACTTGTTAACGTTATAAAATTGAGTTATCAATTTTTCTCTTCTACAAGGTACGGGGGCATATCTGTTTTCGAAAAGACGTAATTGAAGCGGGTATATGATATCCTTTGTGTACACCATTTTTTTAACAAATTTGTGAAAACCAAAAATATGCGTCGAATTTTCCTTGAAGAAAAATATATCCATGAACGGAAATTTGTAGTTGACTCCTGTTGCATAAGGAACGTCCTCCATGTAAAATTTCCAGGTACTGTCAAGTGTTGTGTGAATGCCATAACCAGGGACACTTCCAAAAATCCTTTTTATTTTGTCCAAATCTGATGTTACGATGACGACATCGAGGTCGTCATCCCAGGGGATAATTCCATGATGACGGTAAGATCCTAAGAGAGCTCCGTCCCACAAGAAACAAGTGAGGTTAGCTTTGCGACAAGTCTCCATGAATTTGTCAAAAGTCAGAACCATCAGGACTTGGTCCTGTGACGACAGTATAGGTAAGAACTTTCTAAGCAAAGTATTGTTTACAATGCGGTCTTTGTTTGGCAGATACCAAGCGCCAGTTATTTGGTGTTCTGTTGTTAATGGAATCTTTTGATCATTTCCTTGTTCATCAACTGTAATAAAATCTTTTCTCTGGGAATGGCTGATTCTGTGTTGTATAACATTCAGGACATCAACATTGTTAAGGTGTTGGAAATGCATGTATTCAGTTAAATATATAAATACGAAAGTTACTCCAATTACTCCAATTATGCCAATTTTATTTTTTCTCATTTTTATAATTTCCTGTAATGTGAAACTGAATAGTTGTTGAAAATACTTTTCGTTGTGGAGAAATTGTTGAACAGAGAGTGGAAATAACTGTCTGATTATACTTTAATGTTACTTATTTGTATTCCTCCGAGACTTGATTATAAACATCCACTGTTTCGATGTAATTCTGAAGAACAAAGTTTTTGAAAACTGACGTATATTTATTTATCTGTCAGTGAAATACAGATACTGACATTTGTTTTCGATACATCCGTCCTCGAAGTGAAACCACGTCATGGAGATGCTGCCGCTGTCTGGTGAAGAATTTCATATCACAACTGTCATATGACTGTATTCTGGTATTAAAAACACCGCGACGTCGTACACCGGCTGCTTTGAAACTGCGGTCTTGATAGTTATCTCTATTATTAGGCTAAGATTATAGGGATAATAATTATCAGTAAAGATCGATAATATAAAATCAAAAACGTTTGTATAGAAATATGAAGGACATATAAGAGATATGCTAAATAAGAAGAATTATGCGCTTTTCACTGAAATTCAATTGAAAAGGAAATATTTAAAGATTTTTTTAGCCTTTCTTCATGAATCAATTTCAGTTCATGTTTCTTGTGGGTTTTTTTGTTTGTTCTCTCACTCTGATGCCTAATGCTAGATATACAAACATGCATGTGTTTTTGTATATAACAATGCTTATAGATGTGTATATCAAATTAAGGCGTGATAGGATTGATATCTTTTATAAATTAATAAAATGCAAAATCGTTTTCATAACATTTTTGGTTTTTTTTAACACAAGTTCACTTGTACATTTCCAATTACGCCAAGACACAGCAGGTGGATATTTTATTATTTGCATTTGCTTTTTAACGGATTATAAATCTACAGTACCATTCGCTCCTTGAACAAAACGATATGGCTCCTCAAAGGAATTCAAAATAAAAACGACTGGCTTAACATATTAATACTATTTAAACAAAGGCTTCAAAAACAATCGAAGAAAGGAATGTTTAAGAAAAAAATTCAGATTCTGATAAAATATCTCAGTGCTTTGTTATAATAAATGTGTAATTACGGAACGAAGGTCTTACTGAGTTCTGGTTTTGTCTTGTGCAAGAATCAGCATGTTTGAAAACTAGCCTCGCGATCTCTTTACTGACGACAAGCGGCAGAATCAAAATGGGTCGTAGCAGGACGTCTGCTTTTCAAAACTATTTATTAGCAGCAAGACGACAGGCGGAACCCACTCGTGATTATTTTGTTTTATGTATTTCGATACTGAGTATTAAAACAGTGGTGTTCGTGTCAAATTTTGAGTTAATGAATATATCAAAAATTCGTACTGATGAAATGAAATATATTCATAATGAGTTATCTTCAAGTGATTGAAATTAATCATTAATAATTTTAACAAATTATATTATCTTATCGTATCATAATTACGGATAGTTTATTCATAATGTTATATATTTGTCAATGTCTTTTTTTTTTCTTTTTCTTTTTCTACTTCATGATTATGTATTGATATATACATCTAAATATGCTTCTGTGTCGTGTCACTATTCTCGTTTAATAATTATTTTACATTTCAAAATTTCTCATAAGCCAGTTTGGTCGGATGACCGATGCCATAAAGTATAATCTAGTCTAACTGCAAAGTCTAACGTTCTAGTAGTTTTTTGTTTCTCAACTTCTGAGACGGCCCCTGTCGAAACTAGGACGGGGTGAGTGGTTAGGTTCTTTGTTCGCACATGTTGCCAATTAACGAATGCAGCAGGATGTCTGATGCTGTTTTATACCTATAACCTAGAAAGTAAAGAGTCCTACCAAATCAAATACTGGCAAAACTAACGAGTTTCTTAGTACTGAATTGTTTGTGACACTCGAGGTGCAAAATAAACAACAACAACAACAACAACAAAGTAACAGCAAAGAGTCTTGACATATTATATGAAGAAATTCTCTATCATTTGGATTTATTGCAGTATGACTCACTCAATATGACATTTCAAAGCATATGTTTTCTTATTCACAGATGTCCCACGCTTAGTTTGATATTAGTTTTTTACAGCAGCTCCAAAGCATATTTTAGCAGAATGTTTTAAATGTAATTACCCGTTGCCCATTAGACTCAGATGGAGGTTCCTTTCAATTCTATTCAGTCTGAAATAGTAGAATCAGTAGAAACTTCTCTCTCTCTCTCTCTCTCTCTCTCTCTCTCTCTCTCTCTCTCTCTCTCTCTCTCTCACACACACACACACACGCACAAACGCATACTTACACACACACGCAGTCATATATACATGCACACAACATACACACATACACCCACGTATAACGATACTATTCATAGAGAGGAATTTAATACGGATATAAATTAAAAGAAAATGATTTATATATTTTACTTTGAAACCAATATTTTCTACGTTACGCTATACAAAAATCTATGACCATAAAGTCGATTTAAATGTTTATTTATATTGTTTTAACTCGAATCATTAACATAAGTTGTTCTGGTATTTCTAAAGAACTTTTTGAATATACAATCTCCTGTTGAAAACGTACTTACGTTGATGCTTCAATGAGATGTAAATACTGACACTACAACACATTCATCTTTCAAATGAGCCTACTTAATGGAGGTGTAATTATTTGCATATGTAAATAGATAAGTTACTGTTCTTAATTTGAAAATTCCACAATTAATGTCTTTTTATCGATTGTAGAAAAAAATAACGTCTGGTTAATAGAGTCAAGTTAGAATATCTATGAAGGCAAGCACTAATATTTAGATAGATATCAGCCTGTTACACAGTCAGTATTTTTTGTCATTTAGGAATAACTATCTTTAACATCAACCTTTACTATAAAATGTAAAGAGGCGGGTTCAATATTTTATTTGTAAATTCCATACAAGTTAATAACTTTTTATCGATTGCGATGAACATCTGTTGTTAATATAATCAATACTGTACGGATGTGTTTGTGTGTGTGTGCTTGAATGTGTGATCAGTATTTTACATCAGATGAGAAATATAATGTTTAGCATGGAGAGAGAGAGAGAGAGAGAGAGAGAGAGAGAGAGAGAGAGAGAGAGAGAGAGAGAGAGAGAGAGAGAGAGGGAGGGAGGGAGAGAGGGAGAGAGAGAGAGAGAGAGAGAGAGAGAGAGAGAGAGAGAGAGAGAGAGAGAGAGAGAGAGAGAGGTCGTGTGTGAGTAAATATTACGTGTGTGTGTGTGTGTGAAAGCTAATTAGATTATACAGATTATATAAATTTTAAAGAGGAAATGATGAAATTATAAAAGATGGAATATATATTTAACAACAATAACAAAATGAAAAACGTACGATAGTTCTGATATTTTTCAGGATGTGATATACAAAAATGTACGTAATATCTTATGATTCTTATTAATATATAACATAACACTCATCATTCGCCAGCAGATATACCCATACAAACAAACACAGTCTCTCTCTTGCTACTTTTCAGATTTATCTCGTTTATTTTGGGTGCATTAGCATTTAAAAATACATTTTCAAAGATGTTAATAAATTTCGACACATCCTTTTACAAAATAATTTAATTTTAAATCTGTCATGCGAACAACGTGAAAAAAATCCCAAAGAATGTTGTACGCTACACTGAATCAGTAAAATGCCTCAAAGATTAGGGATACTTTTGTATCTTGCAAATAAAAGGAGACCTATTCAAGGTTTGAGATAAAACGAAACAAGATTTTAGAGTCTGAATAATGCACAACTCTGTTTAGAAATACACTTGCTTAGATATTATCATCGCTTTGCAACAAACAACTACGCAAGACTGGTTCACCAGGACAAGAACAAGATTTGTTTTCAAACATTTTAGTTCCGAGTGAAATAATTTACATAATAATATGTTACTGATCATTTGACTGTTACCTTATTTTAAAAGTAAGGCAGTTTGGCATATATGTAAACAAATAATCATTTAATATAATGCTTTATATATTTAAAAAATAAAAATCAGCGTCAGTAAATAAGTAATATAATTAATTATGCAGATTAAACGAATTTCTTTCTCTCTCAATAATAATAATTATTCTATTTTTAAGACACGTATGTAACTTTATCAAATGAAATGTGGTTGATCTGTTCTCGATATTTTAGTAATAAACAGAAGTCATGATAAATAATCGATATTTTACTGTTTGCAGTTCTCTAAAAGCAGTCGTAGTTTCAATCGTTTCCATGAAAAACCTGCTGATAGTGTTCTACACTGGCAAATCTGGGTTTCTGAAAATCAGAAAATTAATTAATTCAAATTTTGTACTGACATTATCGACAACTCTAGCAGAGAAATGAGTTTATTTGCTCTTGACAAGCTCAGACGCATTGCTTAACGCCCAGTGCAATTACTGGGAGTTTGTCGACAGTGCACATTCTGATAAGCAATTTTGAATGGCAATTCAGGTATTTCAGTTGTATCGATCCCAATATTTATTTAGCATTAAGTTATCAAGTACTTTCTATTATGGTGTATTATCTGCTGCACCATATGGAGGCTGCTTGTTTGTGTGTGTGTGTGTGTGTGTGTGTGTGTGTGTGTGTGTGTGTGTGTGTGTGTGTGTGTGTGTGTGTGTGATCCTTTACTTGCGATTCAAATAATAAGAAGGAAGAGAGAGAGAATGAAAGTAAAACCCGAACAATAAATAAATATATTAATTAATTAATTAATGATAGTCACGATGGATTACTAAATCTAAATAAATCTATTTGTAGCTATATTTTAAGTAATTAAATATTTATAACTTGATAAAAAAAAAACGAATGTAAACTTCGTAAATTTCTTAATCTGTTGTAGTATCCTGCTTGTAAAAACTTGTTAGTCCGAGTCCTTGTTTCGGTCTCCTTTAAAAGGTAGATAAAAGAAATTGTATGTTCTCGTTGATCATTTGTACAGATAAACATTTTATTTTTTAAACTGAACTTTATTATTTTTAAAATGGCTGCAAAGATTACCAATACTGATGTTATACTAGACACGACAGATTTGAATGTTCCGCGCTGTTCTCATGGTAAGCAGACGTACAAACTATAACATGTAAAAACCGGAAAGGAGGGAACGATTTCGTATTCATTTGATTGTTGAATACAAGTTAAAACAGCACAATATAGAAAAGTGTTGACTTTAATTTTTTGAAAGGCACTACGTCTGTGGCTTAATATTTATTTATTTTAAATCAGTCTGCAGAAAGAGTGGTTATAAATAATTATCCAGTATTTTATAAATTAGACACCTCAGATGTAATTAATTTTCAAAATCTTTAAATTCAGTATTGTTATTATAATCAGTATTATAGCTTTTCAGTTTTCCCCAGATAATAGTGTTTGTTAAGAATAATTCTTTTATTGGCATGCTAAAGAGGCTTTTGTTCCTTTCTGATGTAAATGTACATCATTCTACCTCTTTCAGGACAAAATAGTGAATTAATGTTAATTCTTAAATTAAAAATATATATATATATATATATATATATATATATTTATGTATTTATTATTTTGTAACTATTTATTATTTTTATTTATTTATTTATTTATTTATTTTGTAGGTCCTGCACTTCTTTTTGTCAGATATGATTCAACACAGAATTCAGGAAGAAGATTTTTTGCATGTTCAGCTTTCAGAGACAGAAAAGTATGTAGGTTCTTTCAATGGGCAGATGAAAAACAGTCAAAAAAAGCACAACACATTGTCGAAAAGGAAAATGGATATAAAGATAATTCTAGAGTGGAATTGTGGGAAAGGTATTTTATTAAAAAATATTATGATCAATGAATAAATTAATTAGCATGTGTATTAACAATAAAAATATCAATATATTTAAATATAACCTAAAGTAATATAAAATAAATTTTTGTATAATACACTGTATATTTGCACAAGAGAGGAAAACACACTGGTGCAACTCCATTAATGATTAATACCTATTCTTTTAACCGCTTTCAGTCTCGTAGAGAGAAAATTAAATGGGATGGTTTATGGTAAATCAGTCAAAGAGCATGACTGAAAGGGGACAATGCTAAAAAGATGCATTAAAAAATATTGACAGAGTAACCGGTTATCCAAATCCTAACACTAAATAATTTTATTGAAATTATATGCGATAATTTTTATTTGACAAACTCATTTTCAAATCACAAGACAACTGATATTTTGACTGTCAGGTATAGTTCTGTCCTCAAATTGATCAGTTATGCATTTGTCAGTAACCCAGTTGTTGGTTCAGAATCGATAATGTGACAGGAACTGAATGAAGCTGTTTTTTAAAAAAAGTCAGAATATGATCATTACTTTGATGCATATTTTTTGGATAATGTAAATGTTGGATATCACAGATAATAACAAATTAATAATTCATGAATAGTAAACAGTTCTGGGGATCAACAGCATTTTTCTCTTATGATGATAATAAAAATATGTCCATTGATTTTCAGTCCTAACATTTCTATTGTTTAATTTTTTTTTACTAAAAATATTAATATTATTTATTATCAGTGTAATTGTTTGATGGTATTATTATTTCATATTTTCCCCTAAATTATTAATATTATAGTATTTAATTCAATTTAATTTTTAGTGATATTATTATTGTTTCATTATTGATATTATAATATATACTGTCAGCATAATTTTTCATGATATATGATATATGTTTTTTTTTGGGCACCCAAAGTTATTATTATTACAATAATTATTAGTAGTAATTTTTAATGATTATTATTATTGTTTCACTGTATGTCCAAAATTATTAATGTTATAATACTTATTAACAATATAATGATATTATTAATATTTTATTTTCTTTGCTCAGTTATTATTATTATATTTATGGTGTAACAATAATTTTTTAATGATGATATTATTGTTGCTTCACTTTTTGAAAATCATTAATTATATTATTTTTGTTACTGTTTGATAGATTTCAGGAGTTCACTAAATTACCAAAGTCTGAAAGAAGAGTCTGCCAGTCTTGTGGTGTTTTACTGTTACCTAGCAACCAGACAGAGCACAAAGGTGAAGGTCATATTATCAGGCACCAAATTGATGACAGTTTACTTAGACGACCTTCTGAATTGTTACTTCCTCTTAGCAACAATAAGACTTTTGCTGTAAGTTCATTAATTTCATTAACTGTAAATGTTATTATGAATAATATGTGTGAATTCTTTGTAATTAAGGAAAACCTTGAAATGGGAAATATAAGAAAAATTACAGAAGACAAAACTGTGGTGAACATATAACTTCTTAATTCATATGTAAATTAATATCACATTGATAAAAGTAAATTGGTCAAAACTGAAAATTGTTTAACTGTAAATGGAATGTTAATTTTAAAATAAACAAAAAAAATTTAATGTCATGTTTTATTATAATTTTCATTCCTTATTATTATTTGCTGTGCTAATGATCACTTGTATTTATGACTCAGTATTTTATTATTGGTTTGTTAATAAAACTAATAATTTTCTATTCTTTCTTTGAAGCATTAGTTAATGTAAAATGTCTCATAAGACATAATGACTTATTAAAAATATAAAGTTCATTCTTCTTAATTAAAATATATTTTATATATTGAAGCAGTAACTTACAGAAGTTGATCAAAGTGCAATTTTGGTGATATGAAGAAATAATTTAAATATATTATGCATTTTTTCCAAGTTATGTTTAATTTTTTTTTGTTGTCGTTCTCTAATGTTAATAATCAAGTGTAAAAACAAAAGAGGCCCATTGAATAATATTTTTTTAGTCATAAAGTTTCCTTTGGTATCAGAAAATAAAAATCCGCTATAAAATGATATATGCAACCACTTCATGAATCCAGTTGCAAATGGGTTAAATAGCACTGTTCATATTTTTTACATCTGTAATATTTTATAGTCTCAATTTATAATGATAGGTCATGCAAAACATTAATAATTTGTAAAGTGTACAGTTTCTTTTTTAAAACCATTACCTCAGATATTCTTTTATCTGGTACATTTTTATAAACCTATTCTTAGTTGCTCTTGTTAAGTGTTTACGAGATGTATGCAATTTCTGAGTTGGCCTGTACTATAAATTAAATTTAATATTATTTTATTGTTGTAAAAACTCTTTTTTTTTTTTTTTAATTGCAGCAATATTTATTTTCAAAAATATCAGTGGATTTTATTCTAAGCACACTGTTTAAGCTTCATGCAACCCACGTGATTAATATTGGAACACCCAGGTATGTTGTACATTCTGTTAAATTACACTGATAATTTAAAAAATGAATGATTAATGATAATAATATGATGATGGAAGACAACGGTGACGATTATAAAGACCATGGAGAAGTACTGTTCATGTCGGTTATCTTAATCATCTTAATGATGTCTGTTACAGTTTATAATGTTAATGTTTAAGGACTCACTATTTCTTATATATTTGCAGCAGCAAGTCTGGGTTTTATAGAATGCAAATTAACTCAGCTTTTCTGATATGTTACTGGTTCAGGCACTAACCTATCCATTAAAATTATAATGCAGATTTTAAAATGTGTCATGCAGTCAAACAAGTGTTTGAACAGGAAATTCCAAGACACCTGAATAGTTCAGTTTTTCTTAGGAATAGATGCTGTGCTATCCAAACCTGAGATTTGTAATGGTGCTAATAATGTTATTGCAGATCTATCTATTCAGTCATTTATTCACAGGAGTATTTGATACAGTCTGTCTTCAGATATCTGTAACAAAGCCTGTAACTTTTGCTGTACAAAGTAAAGATCGGGCTTATACAAAAAAGATGTTTTAATTGTATTCCCCCATTACAAATTTGTGGCATTTGTGCAGTAATTTTCTTTTCTTTTCTACCATTTTTTTTTTTTTTTTTTTTTTCCAATTTCAAAATGTTAATCAGTCACATTTCCTTTTTCTTCTTTTTAATATGTAAATTACTGATACTATTTATTTATTTATTTTATTTTCAGAATACATGAAGCTGTAACCTCTAATGATAACTGTTCTCTTTCGTCGCTTTTGCTGGACCTTGATGAGAGATTTGTAAGCATAACAAAAAGTGTATTAATCATTTTGGTTCATTAACATTTTTAAATGGTATTTAAAATAAAAATTTAAAAACCTTTATGTAGTAGCTAGAGCTTGAACAATGATTTCAAATGCATTTCACAATTTCATTTCTGAAAATCTTTGAAAATCCATTTCTGCTCATTATTACCACACTAATAAATGTTATCTAAATAAATCAAAAGAAACTCCATTTTTTGCTTGTATTCACATATTACCATATTCTGCTTTGGCCTACTTTGTCAATTGTTTCTTTTTATAATCTGTTTTGAAATAATTGTTTTAACAATAACATGTTTGTCATTGCAGAAATTTGTATCATTCATCTTAAATAATATTTAATATAACTAATTATTGTTTGTTTGATGTTTAGTTTAAAATATGTTGTTAAATTTTCTGGTGAGAGAAATAAGTCTTGATTATGACAAAAAGTATTTATTTATTTATTTATTTATTTATTTATTTATTTATTTATTTATTTTATTTTTTATTTTAGGAACAGTTTTATAAGCCAGATGAGTTTTGTAGGTACAACATGTTTAACAATCACTTTTTTGGTGGTCAGGAAGAAAGAGAAATATTTAAAAAGTTTGTTAGTGATGGAAAAGCTGGGAAGATAGTAATTCTTATTGACCCACCATTTGGAGGAATGGTTGAGGCCCTTGGTCACACCCTGAAAAGAATTATGGACCAATGTAAAAATGGTAAGAGGTCATTTGAAAATATGATGAGAAAGCATACATGGGTAAATTCCCTACAAAACCAGTTTTAAATATGGTCACAAAATTTGTAAAATTATGAGAAAGCTTGCATAAGTGAATTCATTATTAAGAATCAGTTCTCAATTTGTAAAAAAAAAATCATTTGACAAAATTTGATTAGGAGCCACATA
>CM022669.1:17572671-17727671 GCA_012295275.1 Chrysomallon squamiferum
TTCTGTTATATGTTAACAGAGTGCCCAGGTTCATGATGATTTTTTTTTCCTACGAACTTTTTGACATTCACGCATGCGCACGTACTTCTTGCCACGTCATGTATATTGTAATCAACCAGTAAAACTTGTTTTTATATTCGTGCTTATGCAATTACTCCTCGTCATTACTTGTTCTTCGAAGGAAAAACTCATCAAATAAAGTTATTACAGCGGTAGCTATGAAAACGATTCAAGAATCTAATGTCAAGTGGCATATTTCTGTTTGTTTGCATATATTCAATACAAAGATGCGTTTTGATACACGTTTATGCAGTTGTATTTTGCGTACAGCAGTACGCATCAGTAGCCCGCTAGAAGTTACGCACTGTCAATCATGTGTACAGATAATATAAAGAACTGACTATTAAATTAAGTGAGAATGCCAAAAGGTTCGTAATTATGAACAAACCACACAATGGGCCGACCTACATTTGGTAACCCCCCAGTTTACTACTATTTGCCAACAGAGGGCGCTGCAGAAAACACGAGCAACCATAACATGCACGACGACGCTCCGATAATAATTGCAAACTGGGAAAATTACGTGTATATATTAATCGTTTAGTTATTTGCATTTTAACGTAATAAGCTAGATATATAATTATCTATTTAATTTTTGTTTTAATGTCTTAGAAAAAAACACACACACACACACACACACACACACACACACATTAATCATTTTACATCGGTGTTGCCTTTCTACAATGACGTTGTAAAACGAACCCATGATATAACGAAAACAAGGGCGCAATAGTTCAGTAATGTATATTTTTTTTATTATTTAATTAAACTATTTTAATATAGGGGTTGTTTATCACTAAAATTAATATAAAATATTTATTTTCATACTGAATTAATATAAAATGACGAATAATAATTATTGTATAAAAACAGTGTTTGACACTGAGAAATCAGCATCCGAAATCGAACTGTATATCAATAGTTTAGTCATTTTGGATTTTAACGTAAAATGCTAGATCGCTGCAGCTTGTATATGTAAGTACATTATATTGCATCAAGGTCAAAATGGAGTGAAGAAGGTAAAAACGAATACATTTATTTCCGTAATTTAGAATCTACAAATCATTTCACCAAATTAATATGAAAAATACAATTAAAAAAAAAAAAAGAAGCGAACTGCAGTTTATACTATTCCTCTTGTGTGTTATTCAACAGTGGCGATGCGTCTTTTCTGTCACCTAGATGGGCCTTGAATTGTGGAAGTTTAATAATTATTTATTAACAGACAAAGATTCTGTCAAATTAGTAAAAGAAATAACAATCAAAACAAACAAAAAAATGACATGTCAGTATGCTGTACCATTTTATAATTTAAACAATTTAGATTTAATACCTAAAAAGGAAATCCACTTTTAGTTAATAGTCAACCGTGCTTAGAATCGTTACTTTATGGAAATTAGAAGTGTAACTGTGTATTATTATTTTTTTTTTTTTTCCAGCTCAAATAAAAGAAAAGCAAGATTTAGAGAAACAAATTTGTGAAATAATTACAGATTTAGAACAAAAGTAAAATACTGCCCCAGAAAATTTAGAAAGTAAGAAATGTGAACTAGCAGAACAGCGAAAAGAAAAAGCTAAAGGAAATTATATTGCATTAAGGTCAAAATGGAGTGAAGAAGGTAAAAACGAATATATTTATTTCCGTAATTTAGAATCTACAAATCATTTCACCAAATTAATATGAAAAATACAATAAAAAAAAAAAAAAAAAAAAAAAAGGAAAAGTAATCAAAGATCAAGAAGAAATTTTAAAAGACATCAAAGCTTTTACCAGAATCTTTCTTCAGCTTTAGCGGACCCAAAAGGTGATGATATCATTGAACACATTTATCATGTTAAATTTAATAACAGGTCGATAACGGAAATAAAATATTCAGAAGTAGCATCCTTTTTTTTATACTTATGAAAAATTATAAGTGTTCGGTTCTGTTGGGTTTACCGCCGAATTATTCATATTTTCCTGGATAGCTTTTAGCCATTTTATAGTTAGGTCAATTAATTAAAGAAATTTTCAGTGTCCAACGTTTATTTTTATAAGATATATTCCTAAATCTAATAAAACAACAGCCTGGCTGAGTAACTGGCGCCCTTAACTCTTTTAAATTGTTCTTATAAACTGGAATCACGACGTATTGCCAAAACGAAATTAACAGAAAGTTCATGATAATATTATAAATAAAAACTAGATGGTTTTTATTAAAGGAAGATATATGGGAGGAAAATATTGTGTTAAATTATGATATTATGCGTTATTCGATACCATGGTTGTTCATAAATAAAACTTTAAAATACCTTTAATTATCATAACATCAGTTTAAAAATGGTTAAAAATGCTATTGCAATAAACTCATTATCGAGAGTAATGAAAAATAGTTTCCTCATAAACATTCAAATTCAAAAATAAAAACAACTGCAAATGTATGTATGAATTATCACATTTTCAAATATTTATTCCAAAGGCACAAAGTTTATTAAATTGCGTAATATAGGGCCACAATCCTGCTATTACCAATATTTTTTTTCTAGGGCAACAAAAAATTTACTCTTTTTTAAAAAAACAAAAAAAAAAAAAAAAAAAAAAAAAAAGAATCAGAATCTGTATTTATTTTATGTTTTAAATTAACATTAGGAAAACAAAAGATCTTACCTTTGTCAGTGAGACGATCAGTTTAAAGCCTGAAGCTTCTTTCTTATTTCTGCGTTGCTTGTTTGGAAAAGAATACAAACTGAGACGGTCTAAAGTATAGGATATATAAATAAAAATAAAATTTAAAAAAAGAACGTGAAAGAAAAGGAAAAAAAGAACCAAACAAAACAAGCCAACCCCAACAAAATCTAACGAATCAGAAACTCGAACGAGATAAGACTTTTAAGAGTTACTAAGTAACATAAAAGAGGCCGCCTCATGTTTATGCGCAGCCACATTTCTATGTTTCTTGTTTCTGTTGCTGGTGAAAAAGAAAATTGTATGTAAAGTGCTTATGAAGAAGAATGTCTTAAATGATGTTTAAGTGAAAAGCAGCTACGTATGAGAGATTATATACAATAATGGGAGTATGCTGCACTGAAGAAATACAGACTCAGTTATACGGGTTCACTAGCTCCTTTTATACTAAAACTTTGACCAAATAATAATAATAATAATAATAATAATAATAATAATAATATTAATAATAATAATAATAATAATAAATAAATAAAATAAATAATTAAATAAATAAATAAATAATTTAACTATATTACTTGGAAATATATTTTTGCCTCCATTTTGTCCAAAGATCATGTGATCACATTTTTCCATTGGTTAGCAGACCGGTTATTTCCGCTAAATTCTATTTATTATTAAATCACTTAGAAAAAACCAAAAATATTTTATTGTTGTTCTATATCTGTTGGGCTGCCGACTTTTCTAGTTTCAAAGCTTTCAGTCAGGAAGACATACCTGATTGCCTTTGTATGCAATGAATATAGCCTCTTTACCTTCTTACAAGTTTTGATTATAGATGGACAATAGTTTATTTACCAAATATGAGTATCTGTTTATGTAATGAACATGGCCTCTTCGTAGTTTTTCTCAGTTTCTCCATGGCCTTTTCTGAATAAAACTCTGTTTATACAAACTTTCTTTAGAAATGGACAATGGTTTATTTGCCAATATATGTTCTCCATGGCCTCTAGAGTAGATAAGAAGATGTTTTTTGAGAAAAAAAGAAGAAAAAACCCCACGCTTATCGTTCCGAGAATGGCTGATTTACGCACGATAGAATTTGTGCAGACAAATCGTGGAAAACAACAAGTTTTGTTAGATGGATTATACGTACAGTCAAATTCGCGTTGATGAAGAAACCACATATTGGAGATGCACCAAACGACCAGTTGATAGTTTTGTTAGAAACAGCTTCGGTCATGACCATTCTCCGAATAATGAGCTTACCGTCAAGTTCGTTAGTACAACGAGAAAGATAACACAATCCCAGCATTACCCAGAGCTGTTGGATTTAACGGTTACGTGGTGACGACATGGGTGGATAAGGACGCAAGATTTCCTCTTCGCATGTGGAATCATTTCAGCCATGCTAGCCCAAGAAATAACAACAAGCTTCTTCCTCGTCGACATCCAAACCTATACAGATCTGTGGACTTGATCAAGGGGGATTAGAGAAATGCGAAAGAACAACACTGAGTGCTTCAGCTGCACCACAACCGAGGAAAAGAGGCTACCGAGATCTCGTCAACAGAGTCTGTCTCCTCAAGCAGCAACTCACTGACAGAACCAAGACACCCGTGCAGTATCTGGATGCTACTGGTCACCTCATGAAGCTGCAGTGAGAGTTTTTTGTGAAATCATTTTTCTTTTTAGTTATTTAGAGACATTCACTACATTTAGTACATGGATTCATTCGATATTTGTCATATTTGCATATTTTATGCGATAAGTGACATCCATACCATCTATACAATAATAATGGTTTCCAAATAATCTGGAACAGTGCTTTATAATGACTAAGGTAACAACATGCATGTCAGTGAGACAACTGTTGTTATTTTAGCAGCTCTCTCTCTCTCTCTCTCTCTCTCTCTCTCTCTCTCTCTCTCTCTCTCTCTCTCTCTCTCTCTCTCTCTCTCTCTCTCAGTTATTTATTTATTTTTACAGACCGATGTATCATATTACAATGTTGTTTCCCTGCATTGAAACTTTTTTCATCTTAACTTTATATACAGCAGTGTGAGGTTCCCATCTCTTTTCTAAAGTATGCGAGTTAACAAAAGCGTATTTTTGATCCCACGTGAATAAAGCTTTGTTCATTTTTTTTACTTTTAGTTTTAAAATGGATTCTAAAGAAAATGCGGAGTTATGACACCTAATGCATTTTTGTGAAGTAATTTACATTCGATGTTAATACCCACACTACCTGTTTGAATTATGTACATATAAATATATATATATAAAAGCCCCGCGGGCTATGATCTAACAAACCGTGTATTATTCTAGTACAGCGTACCACAGTATCAGTCATTCAGTTAATGACCTTTAAATCGGTCAGAGGAAAATTCTAACATTATGCTGTCGTTAGATACAAAATATAATAAAACACTAAACCAACCTTTTTTTACGAACTGTAAATAAAACGAGGAAAAGTTAGCGTTTCGGCATACATTATAAGGAGGGCCTACTTATCACATTTTTTTGTATATTGATCGATTTAGAATTTTTGTGTCGGTGGGATTTTATCGGTTCGCTTTAAATAATGCGTGTGGTTATGCCAGCATCTGAGTTTTATCGAAAAAAGAAAACTGCAAAATAACAACAACAACAACAACAACAACAACAAATATATCAGACAACAAAGACAAATCAAATTTCAAATAATTATAAATATAATTTTATGAAATTAAATTTAGTAAGTATTAAAACTGTAACATGCCAAAATCCGATATTTATTCTTCAGCAAACAAACTGAAAATAATATCAACAAAAACAACAAAAGCAGCAACAACGATAATAACAACAACAACAACAACAACAATAATAATAACAGAGGTTCTGTATTTATCTTCGTACGTTTTTCATTAACCAATAGGTATGTGGGCGTCTCTTCAAATGTTATTTAAAATAATTAGCGTAAAATGTAAACGCAATCCATCTTATTAAACAGAAGACATCTGACACTCTAGACGTCTATAAATATGTAATGGCTTCCCTTCCTGCCTGGGGCGACTGGATAACCAGCTTATCTTGTCTATATGTGTGAACAACAATTTCAATCACACCTTTAATAAGTCAGCGAAAAAAAGAAAAGAAAATCAAAATGTCGGCATATATCAGTGCAGTGTCTGGGCTTTGTCTTTAAGAACGAAACATAAATCAATACTGCATAGGTTCAAAAGAAATTAAATATTTGAGACAAAGTTATGGTAATAATTAATATACGAAATACACACATATAACAGTAATAATAATAATAATAATAATAATAATAATAATAATAATAATAATAAAAAATAAAAATAATAATAATAATAATAATAAATAAAATATAGTGTCTAACTTATTGTATAAATGCATTCCCTTTGTTTAAAAAACAGTTTGGTTAAAGGGAAAAAAAATTTAAAAAGACATATTATTAATATTCATGCCAACACTATTTTCTACCCTGGTTATTGATATTATGGATCTAAATATCCTGTGTTAAGAATCTCTTTCTCTGAAATTTTCTTTTCAAAGCAGACAGAAACGAGGAAAATCTTTTTTCTTTTATTCAAAAGACATGAATCATGAAAAAAATAAAAAATAAATAACAATTCATTTCAAACGAATGAATCAGAAATAATCCCACGTCAATAATATTTTTAGCAGACAGCTATTTTGTACATCTAAAGAAATCGTAAAAATATTACCGCTGTTTATATTTTTCTATTTCCTTTCCCAGCCATTTGTGCGCCCGTCTGTCTATCTCTTATTCATTCAAACTGCCCTTTAAGAATATTTAAAAAAAAAATTCTAATCAGCATTGTTAAATGGGAGAAAACACGCACGCACACACACACACACACACACACACACACACAGAGAGACACACATAAGAGAGAGAGAGAGAGAGAGAGAGAGAGAGAGAGAGAGAGAGAGAGAGAGAGAGAGAGAGAGAGGGGAAAATGTATTTTCTCAAAATGATCAAATTAAATTTTATTTATTACTTTTTCTCCTGCATTCATTCGTCAGGTTTTGCCATTAATCCTAACGTATGCTAGTTGTTCTGTTTGTGTGTGTAGTCACATTTTAACAAATAGAGGTGAATATTTGAACATCGTTGTCTACCTACACGACGACGTCATACGTCATCTTAACACAATCCTTTGCGACTTCGTCTTGTCACAGAGACATGTCGTGGCGAACAACCACGACCACGTCTTTGTGTAACAGGTACAAATCGGAGAGTGTTGCCAAAGCGATTCAAGGAAGCTGTTACTTTGCTCACAAACGTTGTCGTCGCTCGAAGCTGACTTCATGCACGTAGTTGGTCCTCATATAAAACAATACTCGTGTACTAGTAATACTGGATGGAATACAGACGTACAGATAAAAAAAAAAAATAGATTTTGATCTTTTTTGTTTCTTTCTTTGTTTCGGTTTTTCTTATTTTTTATTATTATTTTTGTTTATTTATTTATTTATTTATTTATTTATTTATTTATTTATTTATTTATTTATTTATTTATATATTATTTATTTATTTATTTATTTATTTATTCATTCATTCATTCATTATTATTATTATTATTATTCATTTTATTTTTTATCATTAATATCCTTCAACGATCTATAAATAACTACATGTCTTTCCTATATTGTAAATATACTGATAATTAATTTCATGTGACTTTCCCAACGTAGAGGCGCCATTAATATTTTTACCATTGTTATCAACGTAATAGTAGTGGTATTAGTAGTAATAACAACAACAACAATAATAATTAGAACAACAGCATCAACAATAACAACAATAATGATGAAAAAGAAACAAAGAGAAATTCAACAAAATTTGTAAGCAAACATAGTAACGAAATAATAATAATAATAATAATAATAATAATAATAATAATAATAATAATAATAAAAAAAAAAAAAAAAAAACCTGCACAAATGAATGGATGGACAGATACATATCTACATGTGTATGTATCTTACACAAAGATTGTTACAATTATTTATATTTTCATATTATATTAAACGTTCATTACTATATGCGACTAATGTTTAAATATTTCAAATCACAGAAGTTTTTTTTAAAACTTGATTTGCCTGCTAAACATATACGTGCTACTTAAAATATAGGTCAAAGATTAGATTAAAACGTGCCAAGGGCTAAACGCGAAATGTGCTGGTAACTTACGCGAAAACAAGTGTAAATATATTACCAAGTTCAAAAGATAAAATGAGAAAGATTTTAAAATAATCTAATGAATCGTAAAGGGGTCAGGTTTAATTATAAATAATAATGATAGTAAATGAAAATATGAAGACGACGAAGGAGGAAAAAAGAGTGAGAAATATATAGACCTGAATTACGTCAAAAGTTTGACATAATAAGACATGGCAAATATATTGACTCAAGAGAGAGATAGAACGGTAGCGAAAGAAAATGATAGAGAGACAAAGACAGGATGAGAGATTGACAGTATGAGGAGACAGAGAGAGAAATAGGAAAATACAGAATGAATGAAAGAGAGAGAGAGAGAGAGAGAGAGAGAGAGAGAGAGAGAGAGAGAGAGAGAGAGAGAGAGAGAGAGAGAGAGAGAGAGAAATATAATGAGGCAACCGGGAAAGAAGAAATAGATGGCGAGACAAGATGACACAGATATAACGTCACAGAGGGGTGAAAGATAATTACAGAGGAGTGAGAGAGAGAGAGAGAGAGAGAGAGAGAGAGAGAGAGAGAGAGAGAGAGATTTAAAAAAAATAGCTGAAAGAGGAAAGTGAGACTGAAAACAACAACAACAACAACATCAACAAATAATAAATAAATAAATAAATAAATAAATTTAACAAAAGACAGCGGGCAAAAAGTTATTAAAATAGTAAAAAAAAAAAAAAAAAAAAAAAAGAAAAAAAAAAGAAGCGTAAAGCACAATAAGAAACATTATTATCTGTTTTATCGCGGCAGATCAGATTCCGTTAACGGGTATTAAATTTATTACTATGCCCTGCACAGTATTACCTGTACCACGTGTCACACGGTATACCTGTATGTTTACAGGTGACCTGCGATACGTCGTCGTCGTCGTTTGGATCGTCTTGGGGATTCACCGAGCGATGACGTAGGCCTGTTTATCTCTGAAATGTCTATTTTAACCCGAACAACTTCCTGGTTATTATAACTACGACGCAGAAGATAGGCAGTGGACGTACTGTTTTACCTGTCCTACTGAGCGTTTACCGGTTCAGGTACTTTTCTTTGAAGTTGATTAAACCGTGCTTTAAATATTATTATTATTATAGGCAACAGTTTTCATAAATCCATATACTGATAGAGAAATATATAAAGAAAAAAAATTATATACATACATACATACATACATTTATTTATCTTCTTATCGTTTTTAGAAGACAAGAGGAATAAAATACAAAAAAACCAAACAAACAAAAATCAACAGTTAGCGTTTTATATGAAACAGGTGTAATATATAGAATTACCTGTGTGAAATCCGTGAGATAAACGATACGAAGAGTGGATTACAAAGTGACAGTAACTGCAGTTAATCATGGAAAAGGCGAAGTCTAGAAATCAAGATATGAAGTTATACGAAGGCTGGCTGGATCACAAGAGTACGAATGTAAGTAAAATAATGTATAATATACCTACCTACCTACCTACATACATACATAATACATACACACATACACACACACACACAGATATATACATACATGCACACATATATAACATATATATATACAGACAAAAAAAAAAGTAATAATAATAATAATAATAATAATAATAATAGGTAGTAGTAGTAGTAGTAGTAGTAATAATAATAATAATAATAAAGTTTAAAAAAAGAAAAACAAAAACAAAAATACAAATGAAGTCACAGTTACCTTATAATAAAGCAACAGTTTTTATTGTTATATTTTTGGCCATTTTCGTGAGTTGAATGTATACCCAGTGTACTGAATTAATGTGTCACGAAACCAGTTTCAAAACATAAAAAAACCTGTTCTGAAAAGATACAGTATTACCTACAATTCATGTCAATACATGTATTAGTTTAACTGTACAAATATTATAATATATATATAGATATAGATGTATGTGTGTATGTCTCTGTATATAATCTCTCTCTCTCTATCTCTCTCTCCTTTTATATTCCATCAAAATATATTCACTTACACAATATGAATTATGTCTAGCTGCTTTGTTTTGTTTTTAAATGGCGTTCTGTAGCTCTTAATAAAAACCAAGATAATAATAACCTTTAGTCTTATTTAAACATTTGGTTTCTTACCGAAGTTCACAATCATCTCAAATAACTCTGAATTCGAACACATTAATGCCCCAGTTCTTTTGGCATTTTGTCAAATAATACTCTGTCAATAGTATACACTGAGGTAATTGCTTTTTAAAGCTAGGTATGTCTATTGTTGTTTTTCTCTTTTATGTGTATGAATGTATGTGTGTGTGTGTGTGTGTGTGTGTGTGTGTGTGTGTGTGTGTAAATGAAAACACCTCCACTGAAAACCGCCATAGCAAAATTTCAAGGTGTCTGAGGAAGACATTCATTTTGTGAATTCATAATTACTGAAACCTAATATACATAATGTATAGTAATTATTTCATTAGTTTTATACAGGAAATTAGTGTGACTGAAACTTTAACAATAATAAAGACACATGCATACTGTTAGGTGTGCATATATACAAATATACATGCATACATTATCAGACACCGATTGATTATGTCAAACAGACACGTAAAAAAGTTATAGAGAGATTAAAAATAAAGTATGTTTTGGTGAATTCAACCTTATTAACGTTAAGGCTAAATTCAAACCGTATAAATATTAAAATGTAATAACGTTACATTTATACTGAAAACTATACTGATATTGTTCTGTGTAATAATAACGCTTTTAAAGTTGTATTAAAACAGTTGAAATGCTGTGTTTAAACTGTTGTATAGTCAGTCGCAAATTAAAACCGTATTAATCTTAAGTTTAAATTCAAACTTTTCTATTATTAAGATAAAATTTAAACTATAATAATATTAAGGTTACTTTCAAACTTATATAGTTACGGTTAAATTCAAACTGTATTCATTTTAACGTCAAACTGAAACTGTTACATAGTTAAAGTTAAATTCAAACTGTATTAATTTTAAGGTTAAATTCATGCTATATTAAGGCTAAAATACACATAACAACAGCAGTAACAATAAAAACAATAACAACAACAAAAAATCAACAACAATAGCAATAACAGTAATAAAGAATATTTTTGTCTTCCCTTACATACCGCGTGGAATCATAATTAGCATAAAATCAGATTTGTTTTGTTGACGTCTAATTGTCATTACGTCATTTCATTGTTAGCCACGTGTGATCGCGTCATAGATTACTTTCGGAGAAATAGCGAATGCAGCATCTTTAGCTTTAGATGGGTACACGTGCAAATGTCCGTTCTCGTAAAACAATCCGGTATAAAAATGAAGCAGACGGTATTTCTTAAATTATATTTTCAGATTTTTAAAATAATCAATAGGTATAGATAATAATAATAATAAGAGAGAGAGAGAGAGAGAGAGAGAGAGAGAGAGAGAGAGAGAGAGAGAGAGAGAGAGAGAGAGAGAGAGAGAGAGAGAGAGATTACACACACAGACAAACACACACACATCTATATCTATATGTATATTATAATATTTGTACACTTAAACTAATATTCAGTTAAGGGCTGAATGACATATTAATACAGGTTGAAAATCCTTTATCCGCAATGCTTGGAACCGAAAGTGTTTCGGATTTCGGAATATTTCGGATTTTGGGATATAAGGAGACAGCCTGAGAAAATATTTAAATAATTTTGTGAATAATTCATTTTTTTGTACATTTGCAAAAGAAATCCTGTAAAATTGAAAAATAATTATTAATTAATTTTGTCGGAAAATGCGGTTTGTATTTCAAAAAGAAAGACCGAAGGGATCCTCAAAAGATCAGTTTATTATTTGACAATACTGGTTCAGAAGTAGTTGGAAACACGTTCAGAATTTCTGAATTGCAGGGATCCTCAATTTTTTATTCTTTACCAGCAAGTGGTTCCACCTCTGGTTGGAAAATTGTTATAATATATAATACAGCATATCACTAATCCGGATTTCTCTCTGTGTGTGTGTGTGTGTGTGTGTGTGTGTGTGTGTGTGTGTGTGTGTGTGTGTGTGTGTGTGCAGAGAGGACGCTGTGAAAACCGGCCTTATATTAATCCAGAGTTCTGTGTAAACCGGCCACATTTCAATGTTAACATTAAAATAACTGTGATAGTTACACACGTGTAACCGTAGTTTTAAAACAGTCTCGGATGAATCTTAAACAAAACACTTCTTCCTAACTTCTGTTAACAGTCAAGTAAATAAAAACAATAATAATAATAATAATAATAATAATAATAATAATAATAATAATAATAATAATAATAATAATAACTAAATAAAATAATAATAAAATTTTTAAAAAAAAACACGACTACCAAAGTCATTTTAATGTTAACACGAAAAAATGTTATTATATCTAAAACCTGACCTTCATTTGGTAACGCGAGTCATCCACTTTTCCAGGTCGGAAATATTTACCTGTTAAAGTTTTGTTAAATATCTCAGTGGCATTTCTAGTCACGTTTATAGATTCCTGTTATAATCCAAGGAACGATTTGTGGGGTAAGTGGGGGTAAACATTTGCGATCCACTATTTGAAGTAGAGGACATTAGCTAGTATGTTACTAACACATGCTGTCTGAAAAATAAGTAAGTAAATAATAATAATAATAATAATAACAACAACAACAACAACAACAATCAAAACAACAAAATCATAATATTAAAATGTAACAACAACAACAACACCCAATAATATAATAATAATAATAATAATAATAATAATAAAAATAATAAATCTGATTAATAGTCAAAGATTATGAAAATAATATAATTAAAATAACTTTGAATATAATGTGGAATATTTCGACATTTTGTACCTAATTCTTAATATTTAAGAGGAGCAAATGCGTGTGTGTGCGTGTGCGTGTGTGCGTGTAAAAAAAAAGTGTGTTTATATAATTGTATAAATAAACGAATATAGTTGTATAATAGCTTTTTCAGACGCATTATCCAAACACACATACGTAAACACAAGAACAACAAAAACAACATACATAATATAATATATAGCTTTAACACACTTTTATAAAATAATTTTTGAAAACTTGGTTCAGTGACAGTTAAGTAAAGTTTATCAGTTTATGCAACAAAAAAAAACTTTTATTTTTTTCATTTTCTTCTTCATCGCTCAATCATAATTTACGAAGCATTCTTCTTTTCTTTTCCTTTTTATTTTATTTTTTTATTTTTTCGCAACTTCTCATGGGATATCAGTCTACAACAGCGATATATAATCAGCTGAAAAATATATGTATGCAGAAGAAACAAAAATGAAATGATAAAGTTTTTACAAAAATACTGTCAATGACTGTTTCAAATCACAAACAACACTTAAAAAATAATAATAATAATAATAATAAAAACAAAAACAAAGTAAAGAAAAGAAGAAAAAAAGACAAAGTAAAAAACAAAACAAATTATTGTCATAATATTGTGAAATTTTAATTCGAACAATATGAACAAACAAAAAAATAATAATAAAATAAAATAAAATAAAATAAATAAATAAATAAAAATAATCATCTCTAATTTATTCTACTGCGTGAGAAATCCTGTGAGAACACTGTAGTTTAAAGTGAAAATAAATATTCACTAGAGTTGTCGTTCGTTGTTGGTTTACTGACGATCTGCTTGAAATAGAATGTATCGTTACTGGAATTAGTATAGCATCTATTGTTAAAAAGCACACATGCACGAACAGTTTATATCAGATATAAGACGATATTATCATTTGGTTTTTTGGGGGGGGGTTTTCACTGTATTATACAAGATTCAGTGCTTCAGTGAAGGCGCAAATTAAGCATTTTTTTTAGGTTAATCTAAACAAGCGTAGCTCACCGCAGGTTTTCTCTATTGTTATCAGTTTGATACTGTAACATATTATGTATGACTTTATATGAACTGTTGATTAAAAATGTCTCAAAACAAAAACATTTCCTCCGTTACCTGTGATTACAGAGAACGTCTTGCTATATTAAATAACTTCATTAACAGTTACACCACAGTACACTTGAATTCATATACATCCATAATTTGCACATTATAGGATTTAAATGAAAACCCTGGGTACTCAAGCCTGGATTCGTAAATTGCTTGTATTATGCTTCGGTTAGTTTACTTGTTATTTCTCTAACTCACTGTCAATATGTGGTAGGTAAATAATCGAAAAATAATAATAATAAAATTAAAAATTAAAAAAAAATGATAAAAAATAAAGAATGAAAGAAAAATAAAAAAAAAGAAAGAAAGAAAGAAAAAAAATTAACAAATTGTTAACGCACTTTTGAACTAAACGTATTCCGCTGTCAAATGTAATTAGTTTAAGGTCACCAGGTATAAATAAATACATCAAACACAATTTTTTTTCTCCCCCAATATTGAAGAGTTGAGCATTTAAAGATAAAACATAATGTTACGGGCTTAATATTTAATACAATGTGTGTGTGTGTGTGTGTGTGTGTGTGTGTGTGTGTGTGTGTGCTTTTAGAACAGAGAGTGGCCGTTTATATCAAATGTTTCTCTCTGTGTAATAAAATCATATGTCAAAAATCTTTTTTCATAATTGTGTGTCTACCTGCCTGTCTATTTTATTTACTATCTATTTATCTATCTGTCTGTCTGTCTGTTGCTTCTATAAATATTTATAATTGTATATACGGATACGATATTACTGTCTCACTTCATGATATTTTCAATCAGTCCTTACTTCAACAACTACTACAACAACTACTACTATTACTACTACCATCAGTAATACTAATATAACAATAAGAAGATAACAACAACAACAACAATAATAATAATAATAACAACAACAACAACAATAAAAACAATATAAGAATATTAATGTTAGTAATACCAACAACAACAATTCAAATAAGAACAATGATAGTATTAGTGTTAGTAGTAGTAATAGTAGTAGTAATAATAATAATAATCTCTAACTGATGTTTTTCAGGAATCGAAATGGAAAAAACTTTGGTGCATTCTCAAAGGCAGAGTTTTGTATTTCTTTTCCAGCAATCAAACAGTGGAGCATCAGGTAAATTTAAAAACATGCACGTGTAAATTGCACGTGCGATAACTCGCTTGCAGACGTGTTTGTGCGTGAGCATTGTTTTTGTGTGTGGGCATTGGTTATATGTCTTGGCGCAAAAAAATGATACATTTTGTGTAACCATGCCTGTATATATTTGTAACTGGATGTATGGTATGCTTTTGTTGTTGTTGTTATCGTTTTTTTTATTCTTGTTGGGTACTTACTTTCTTTTATTATTATTATTGTTATTATTATTGTTATTATTATCATTTATTATTATTATTATTATTATTATTATTATTATTATTATTATTATTATTATTATTATTTAAACTGTTCTCTTTTTTTATTTACTTCATATTAAAATATATCTAAGCGGAAGTATTGCTCGTTTTATGAAACTTTTGTGAACAAAGCCTTCACGTAACAAAGGTTAACAGCAGGGTGAAGATATTGACAAAAACATAACTTCCTCGTCTACCCGACAGTAACTACATTGGCATTTTGATTGGCTGCTGAGTTTTCAATGCAACATTACTGAAAGATATTCGGGAAGTTTCGAGTAGTGTTTTGTACCTCCACGCGATTTTCACCAATGCTATTTGGGAAGTTTTTTTTTTTTTATCTACTTCAGTGGTTAAGAATAAAACTAGGTCGAAATATAAGCTAATACTTGTCAAAAATTGTTATGACTTTGTGAAAGCAAAGAAAAAAAATATGCAGTGTAATGTTTTGATACGATAGTGGATGTAAATTAAAAAAAAAAAAAAATGTTGTACCAAGGGCAGAAAAATAGGCTTTCTTAAAAAATAAAAATAAAAACAAAAATAAAAATGGAAATTTTATTTTAATACTTTATTTATTTAAACAAAAATAAAACAGAAAGAAGAGTCCAAAAAAAGTTAATTTTATCTAAAAATATCCGTACACTAAAAAAAAAAAAAAAAAAAAAAAAAAAAAAAAAAAATGTCATATAACAAGTCTACGCATGTTCATCGAGATGGGCCTTGTTTTTTTTTTTTTTTTTTTTTTTTTTTTCAGTATTTCTTTCATTCTTTCTTCTTCTTTCTTCTTCCTTTATTTATTTATTATTTTAATATAATCATTTAAGCCACATTTTAATTAATAATAATAATAATAATAATAATAGTGTTGTTATTGTTATTATTATTATTATTATTATTATTATTATTATTATTTTTATTATTGAATATGATGATGAATATAAAAAATAAAGATGAGCGTTTTAGCATATGCTCATTCTTCTCACTTTGCCCTAAGGGGAGTTTCCAGTTCCAGCCAGAGCCCAAAGTCGCTTATAATTTAACGGATGCTGTATGTTACAAAATCCAAATAACAGATGTCCTTCTGTTATTTAGTGAAAGTAAACGTATAACAGATTTACACCTTTAACTAAAAATTAAAGTGAGGCTTTATAAAATTTTCATTTATTCAGTAAAACATTTATTTACAAAATATATATAAATAAATAAATAAATAATAATAATAATAAACAAAATTAAACAAAATTAAATAAAATGAAAAAAGTCAAATTTCTTAATTTAAATGAAGTATTTTATTTTAACACCTTGTAACATGAAGGCATTTTTAATTCCTTCTTAACCTGTTCATATTTACGTGAATATTTTTGATATTTGTATTATTATTTTTTTTTTTTATTCTATTTATTATTAATCATATGTTTTGCTGAAATGAATCAAATTAGCATTTTCTGTCTTTGTTATAAGTATTTTATTTTTTCTTAGTATATTTGGTTTTGCTTTAGTTCATCGTAGACGCAAAATTTAAATCTTTTTCGATTAATATCAATGTTCTTAGTTTGCCATAGTGATTCAAATTCATATATTATTATTATTGTTATTAAATTTATTTTATTTTATTTTATTTTATTTATTATTATTATTATTTATTTATTTATTATTATTATTATTTTTTTTTTTTTTATTATTATTTAGCTGGTGAACACTTTCAGTTATCATAAGCACTGAATTTAAAAGCTTTTTTAAAATTACTATTATACTAATGCCTTAGTGTTTGGGATTACGTTTTTCTCTTTCATGTTTTATTATAAACATTTTATTTCACTTAGCACGTTGGAACGCTGTCGGTAACCGTAGATGCGAAGTTCAAAAATGGAGAAGGGAGTCAAAAGAAAGGGTGGAAGTTTGATCTGTACACTGGAATGAGACTGAACAAATTTAAAGTTAGTAAACTTTTAAAATTTTAATAAATTCCATACACGAATTCTTTATATCAGTAGTTGAATTTTTTTTTTCTTTATAATACAAACCATTACAGTGTCAAAGTTTTATTATATATATATATATAAATGATTATAATAATAATAATAAAAAATAATGTAGTGAATTTCATTAATAAATCTGTATGATACTTGTAATAATATGATTGAGAATAGTTTGTAGAATGCTAAGCTATAATTTAAACTTTTACAATTATTACGTAATTTTTTTTTTTTTTTTTTTTTTTTTTGGTTCTTTTATTTGTATGTCTTTCTTACCATCATCATCATCAACTCATCATTATTATAATTATTATTTTTGTTGTTGTTATGATTAAGCTATTGCTAATCTTCTTCTTCTTCTTCTATGGTTACCGATATTGTTATTCTTATTGTTTGTAATATGGTTTTTGCTATTATTATTGGTGGTGGTGGTGATGGTGGTATTGCTAATGTTGATATAAAATTTTATAAAATTTATTTTCAGACAAAGATGTTTTCTGAGAGAGAGCTATGGAAGGCTTATATTGTCGGAATCTGTTCAGTAAGCTAATACTCATTTTTAACTAACAAAAAAATTATGAACTGAGCTGTGTCGTAAAACAACTGTCTTTATCAACACTAATGAATCTTATATATCTTTCTCTGTCTGTCTTTCTTCCTTATATCGTATTATTTGATTTCCCGTAAGTGGGAAGACAGATATAAAATATCCCTTGATGCTACTCAATAACAGTGGACTCCTTTCATATCATCATTAGAAATAAAATAATAATAATAATAATAATAAGAAGAAGAAGAAGAAGAAGAAGAAGAAGTGAATGAAAGCAATATTAATATTTAAAAAAATTATACTTGTAATAATATGATTGAGAACATTTTGTAGATATCCTATGCTGTATTATTACAAATTTATTTTTATCCTCTTTGTCTGTTTGTGTCAGCCCAGCTCTGCGGCTGTCTACCTAACTTACATTTTTTTTCCCCTCGTAACGGCTTGCTTAATGACATTTTTGAAGGGTGACATACCGGACGACATAGATCTGCCACCTGCACAGAAAGATGAAGTTCAGAAGAGATTACAGCGATGCCTACAACAGATGCAACTACCGCCGCTGCCGCAGCCTACGCGACCTGACTCGCCGGTTTCTCGACATTCTGGGTTCGATTCCCCTAGCGGGAGCGCTGACGGAGTCTTCACAATGCAAGAGGATTCTGTGTCAAATTACAGCGATGGCGGCCCCACAGTCGTAAGTCTTAGTAATAAACAATTTCTTTATTTGTCAGGCTGTGGAGAGGTTGTATCTGCAGCTTGGTTGTTTAAAAAAAAAAAAAAAAATCTGAATTTAAAATGTCGTTGTAGTGAAGCAAAGTTATAGTCTAAACATAAATTGTATTTTTGTGTGTATATATATATATATATATTTGTATTAGTATATAAACTGTATTAAAGATATAGGCGTACATTAAACGCTTATTAGATACTTCACTGAGGTTATTTTAATGGGGGTTTTTCAAGATCGGTCTAAGCGAATAACAGTATCAAGATAACGATTTAAACGACTATGCTTTCATTTCGCATTTGGATATATCACGTGATGTCACATTTTATTATTTTAATTATTTTTTTTTCTTTCTTATTCTTAAAGAGTTTCCCTATTCTTCTCGTTTTTTCCTTCAAAACTGAACTTTTACATTTATTCTTTTTGCCAATAATCACAGTTATTAGTGACAACTTATTATTAATTTCTTTTTCTCCTTTTCAGAGACACAAATTCTGGCTTGATCAATCAAAAACAGATAAGCCATCGTTAGTATGAATTCTGATTCTTTGATAAAACAAATACGATGCAAAGCTTTTCAGCAGTAACCCATGCAGACACATATATGTACAAACATATGAACATACATACAGTCACATACTTATATACTCAGACGCAAACATATTTGTACATAAAAGCACTGCATACTGGATTTAATGCTTTAGAAGCTTACACAACATCATATATTTAATTCGAGTTTCTGTGTGTTCAGGTATTTAATCCTAATACCTATCATCCTTACGGCAATATGTGACAGTTTATTCTAATTTTCAACATGTGATATAATTATGATGTTATTGTTACAGGTGGTTCTTTGAAGGAATAACGCGACAGGACGCAGAGAAAATCCTCAGCCTTTGCGGTAATCATGGAAACACGCTTATGCGAGAAAGCGTAACATTCAGAAGCACCGGTAGTTACGTCATCTCCAAAAGAATGCAGCACGCTCGGTAAATAAATTAAATTAAACAAACAAAATTTTGTCAAAAGGATAATTTAGCTTCCACAATAATAATAATAATAATAATAATAATAATAAATAATAATAATAATAATAATAAATAAATAAATAATAATTTAGAAACGTCTTTAATATTTATAATTAGATTTTTTTCCTTCTTTTTAGTGTCGATTTTAACCATTTTGAGGTGACACGCACTGCAGAAGGTTTTAGAATCAACGTTGAAAACGCGGTAATTTAATATATATAACACATTTTAGTTAGTTTGTTTGTTTGTTGTTTATTTTTTTTTTTTTTTTTTTTATTAACAATTATTTACTTTTTAGTATAAGTTTTAAAATATTTTTATCCAGTACCGATTTTGTAGCTTTTTAAAATTATTTTTATTACCTACTTAAGCAATATATTTATATATATTTATATATATGTATGTATGTATATAAATATATTTTCCTTCATTATGGAATAGTTAGTTCTTTTGAACAAAAATTATTACAAAAATATTTTCAAAAATGTAAGAAATAAATTAGTATCCAGAATTCTCTTTCATTTCATTTTTATTAAATTTATGAACTGTAGATATATATTTTAGAAACTAATTTATTATATTAAAACTTTATTGTTACATTTTCAGATTCAGGTAATTATTATTTAGCCATTACATTTTTTGCTTTTATTTATTATAAACCAAAGATTTAATTCTTCACTTTAAATTTTATTTAAAAAAAAAAAACAGTGGCATTAAAATTATGCATGCCTTTAACCTAGTCACAATTGTTAGCATTACAAAATTTCATATTTTTTAATACACAAATGCACTAATTTGTTTTCATGTAATTTTATAGTGAGATACATTATTTAGAATAATATATCAATGATAATTATAATTAGGATTTGATTTAGAGACAGCATGTGTGTATGTGTATGTGTGTATATGTTTTTGGGTGTGCATGAGTTCATATGTAAGAAATATAATGCTTAAACTATAACATGATATAATTTACTAAAAACAAAAATAACTTTTTAATATTTAATTATTAATTAGTGTTAGTATATGCATACTAATCTACAAACATTTAAATATTATTTATTTAAATAATATTTATTAAAACCATTTCTAAATTAATATAGAAGATTAAACAGCTGTTAATAATTCCTGCTTTCAGCACTATACTAATTTGTAATATTATTTATGTCAGTAGTTGAAACACTACACATACACACACATATACAAACATATACATACATACAGTTTTACAAACTATAAATTTAATAATAATAATAATAATAATAAAACCCAATCAACTGAGACAGTATCATATAACTGAAACATTTTTATGCAAGCTGTTTTTGTCTCTCTGTCTCTCTCACACACACACACACACACACACACACACACACACACGTATGCACACACTCAAACACAAATAAAGCATTACTGCTCAAACTGCTTGTTGTTCTCAGTTAGATAAATGTTAAATTAGATTTTAATATCATTTTCCACTAAATACTTGATATATTTTGTAAAATAAAGAGATAAATGTACATAAAAAATAACAAAATATTATAAATAGAAATAACTGCAGTTTCACACCATTAAAATCTTTAAAAAAAAAAAAAATGATCTATTCTTAAGCATTTAAAAAAAACACAAAAAAAAAACACACATTATGTTTCATTTAATAATTAAACAAAAATTGAATGAATAAACATATAAATAAATAAAAAATTAGAAAAACTAAATTAATTTTGTCCCCCTTGTTTTGCAGCACAAACCGATGAGATGTTTGTCAGAAGTTATGGACTTCTTCGTGACCATGTCAGGAGAACAGTGGACACGTCCAATGACCACAAACAACCCAAAAGATCTGGGTTTAAATGAACCAGACTACCAAACAAGAATTTTCAGAAGTATGTTTTAAAGCATAAATTTTATTTTTGCACACGTCTGTGTTTGTATGTATGTACATAGCTGTGTGTATGTGTGTGTACAAGGAAAATGCAAATAATATAACTGCACTAATAAATTCTGTCTCTGAAAATTATTTTACTAATGCTGTGCACAGTGACACTAAGATGTCATCTTTTCCAGACTTAGCTTTTATAATAATTTTTACCATCTAGGGCATAAACAGCAACCATAATGTACATATATGTGTGTGTGTGTGTTCATTGATGTGTATATATATATGCAATTACACTTATAGCATATAACAATTACATAATTGTACTTTACACAAGCAAAAATAAAAGGTTGGTTGGGGTTGTTTTTTTTAGCTTTTCAGAATTGTGAATAATAATTGTTTAAAAAATTATTTTTAAAGTAATGAACTTAACTTATTTTCTACTTTAAACAAAAACTTTTAATATCAGAAAATGTTTTTTTGATTTTGAATTGCCTGTGAAATCTGTTAATATGTTTACAATATTAACATTACAACTGAGTTTTAATCTGTTTTTATTTTTATCATTGTGGAATGATTGCTGCTTTGTAGATATTTTACTAAAGTCTGTCTTTGATGATTTGAACAAAAAAATCCTAAATATATACTTCTAAATTATTGTTTTATTTGTTTATAACAACAGTCTTTCTTATTAATAAAGAATGACAATAAAATAATCACCACAAAGACATTATTTATAAACATTTACACAAAATTTTTAAAGTCATTACAAAATTATTTATAAAACATTAAGTATTTATTCTTACTCCATCTGAGCTATTTTGTTAGATTTATTTTAAAAAAATTTTAAATTTATTTATACTAATTTTTGTTTTTGTTGTTTTTGGATCTTTTAAAAAACTGTGTGTCTTAATACTTATTTACATTCAGTAATATTATGTTACAATGTCACTCGCAGTTTATTTTCATGAATTTGTCATTCTTAATTGTTATCAAAGATTGGTTGTCAGTAAACCATGATTTGGAGGTAGAGAGAGTATGTTGAGATAAATTTGTTCTAATAATCCAAGCTACAAGATAATTAAAAGTATTTCTGCCAGACACTAAACTCCTAACAGGGAATCATTCTTATTTGCAGCAACACATGATGATGAAAGTGGGGAAGAATTGGAAGAAGGTAGGGAATAAATGACAAGTTGACTAAAATAGATACAAGGGAATGCATACTTAAACACTTTCTTCTATTTCATGCATGTTATATATATGTGTATATATATATATATACATGTTAAAAAAGATAATAATACTCCCTACAAAAACAACCCCCCCCCAAAAGTCAAGAAAAGTTTAAAAAGAACAACAAAAATAAACAAGCAAATAAAACAACCAAAATACACAATATTATTTCCTCAATAATGTTTATGCACAAGACTTCTCATCTGTTTAATATTGCTTGCTTCAAAATGACCCAGCAGCCTTTATTAATATATCAAATATTTCTTTCCTATCTTGTTATTAATAAAATTTTAAAGCATTTTCTATCCCAAGCCTTGTTGAATTCCACTGCATGTTCTTAATGTCATTTGTCTTTACTTGGATTAATCAGATTTGTATTCACCATGTAATATGTGTATTTAATTCTGCATTTCCTTATATTGATTCTTTTCATTCAAAATTTTAATACAACAAACCTTTGAAACATTATAAAGTTTATTCCCTATAGATTTGGTATATATTTTTAATAGCTTTATTTAATTTTATTTGTTTTTTGTTTTTATTTATTTATTTGTAAAAAATTTTTAAAAATTAAACTTATTCCATTAAATATAATTCAGAAACATATATCATTTACATATACACAGCCTCATAAAATAAAATTAAATATAATTTAGTTTTAAACTTTACCTGTATCAAACCCAATGAGAAATTTTATTTTACATATTATTTGAATATTTTTAATTATTTCAGATTATGAAGAACCTACAGACATCCAAACATCTAATTCAAAAACATGGTCACAGGCTAAAACTAACAAAGGTAGATAAACTATTGTATTGAATGTTATACAGCTAACTATTCATGTATAAATAAATAAATTAATTAATTAATTAATTAATAAATGAGTAGCTAAATAATATTATTTATTTATAACTGATACACTATATTCTTTCACAATATATAAATTTCTTGTGTTGTAGATACATATTAACATTATTTATTTATAACTGATATACTACATTCTTTCACAATATATAAATATCTTGTGTTGTAGATACATATTAAAATAATTAATACAGGTTCAGAAAAAGAATATATCTCATGATAGAAACAATTTCTTGAATAAAATGGAATCTTTATTACAAATTATTACATATTTTAGCTACAGAAATGGGCAAACAGCAACACAGTAAGACAATGATGGGACACCATGAAAAAAGGCCGATGATAAACCAGGAACTAATGAATAGATTCAGTGAAGCAAGTAAGTGACAAGTTTAACTCTTTGCATTCCAGCCATTTTTAAATTAACACCAAGAACAGAGAAACTGGACGTATGTTTCTACTGTATATGGTTTCAGATATGTGTAACCTAACTGCATAATAAGTCTAATTCTTGCTGAAATTGTACCAGCAATACACAAGTTAAATTTTACCCAGTTTCAGATGCACATAGCTTAATCGGAAATATCATAAATCTACCAACAAATAATAACAAATATTGCTGTGGCAGTGGTGATTACATATAAACTGATAACAAAACAAAAGACAGGATGGATACATTCATTTCAAACTGTGCAAAATGGAGAGATGAGGACATTTTTGTTGAGGGTATCAGAGTGGTTTGTCCTGCCCAAACTTTTACACAGATAAAAACACATTTTTTGTCCAAATTTTCCCCACTGTTCTGTCTGAATTTTTTTCGAAGGCTTCTGCTCCCATGGTTGTACTGGACAATCGGAACACAACATTCAAAGACTTAAAAAAGCAGTGCAGCACATGAAAGACATGCCACTAGCACAGTTTTAATCATTATACCAATAACAGAAAATGAATCAGCGTGCTTTTATAACATATTTTATGATAAATAAAGTTTGACTTTGATGTTTTACATTCACTCAGTTTTGCTGTTATCTATTTTTTATACTTTTTTTTTTAACATTTTAAATTTTTTTTTTTTTTTGGGGGGGGTAAATTAATTTGTAGGAAACTATTGCATTTATGAATGTTGTTTAGTTTGAATTTCCCCAAATCAGAACAAGTTAATCTTCTTTTCAGAAGCTGTTGTTGATCTAGATAACACTCTGAAAATGTACGATGAGGACACCCAGTCTCGTAAGATACTTTTTTTTTATATCAGCTGGTTGTACAAAATAAAATTATCAAAGTATGAATAATCTTACAAAAACACAAAAAACCTACAGCTGAAAATGCATTATACAAAGATATGATTTATTTCCTTAAGTAGTTTTATTCAACCTTTTAAAGATAATAATCTGTCATACAGTTTGTTTTTATTTCTTCTTGTTTTGATTCTTCTTTGCTCTCTCTCTCTCTCTCTCTCTCTCTCTCTCTCTCTCTCTCTCTCTCTCTCTCTCTCTCTCTCTCAGTGACTTTCTCTCCCATATATGTACACACCCACATCCACAGACACCCACACACAGAGAAACATAGATATATATATATATATACCCAATACATACATAACACATATACATACACATACATATGCTATTGTGTCTAGCATGTTTGCATGTCTGTATATTCATTTATATATAGGTATAGAATGTTTTTTTATTGTTTGCATGTGCATGCTTATTTAAATTTTTGATTTGCATGTTGGTGATGTATATTTTTAATTATAATGAAATAGAAAATAGAAAAATTTACAAGGGATTATATTTGGATTTTTGAATATTTGTTTGATTATTATAATTTTTTTAGCATTTTGATCTAATACTACTAATTTGAAGTCATAGATGATTTATTTATTTATTAATCATCATCACCTTCATCATCATCATCATCATTTTTTAATTAATATCATAAGACATTTGTTATTAAGAATAAAACACTCAAATACAAATAGTAAATATTTATTTGTTATTTTATATAACTTAAAAACAAATTGCTAAAATAATTTTTTTTTAAATAAAAAGATTAATAATTGTGTGTAAATTTGTAATGATGATTATGTTTTAATAATAATAAATCATCTGTGCACATTAGGTTAATTAATTAGTAGAATATCTTACATTAGGATACGTTTTACCTCAAAAAGTTACATACACTAAACTGAATTTAGTTTTATTTATTATCAGTACATGATTGATTTAGACAAAATAGTGCAGAAAAAAGTTAAGAAAAGATTTCCTGATATAAAACAAAAATATTTCACTTACAGAAGCAGTATCAGACAATACATATAGCTATGAAAATGAGAGTGTCATCAAATCATGTAAGTTGGCGGTAAATAAATAGAGAGAGAGTTAAAACATTATGTTGTGTTAAAATTAATTTATTTCATTTTTGTACTGAAATATTCAAATTTTATTGTTCTAGTCATTGTTCATTATTATATACATAAAGAATAAATTTGAGTATATTATGATCTAAAGGTTTTTGAAGAAATTATAAAATGTTATAATTCTGAGATTTTAAAAGAAATTATTTTCTCTTAATATAAATAACAATTTTTAGATAAAAAAAAAAAAAAATATATATATATATATATAGTAATTTGAACTAATGTGTTATGTGTCTAATAGTTTTATATATTCTATAATACATTCTTTCTGGTACTGGAATTCAGATAGTTTGGGATTTTATTAAAAATATAATATTGTTGGATTTTTTGCATGATATTTCAGAGCAGATCAAACAATAATTAAATTATTTAAATAAATTATCTTAACATTTGGTTCCTGCTGAATTTTTTTTTTTTTTTTGACAATGTGTTTTTTCATCTTTGTAATGAAATTCTTTTAATTCTGAATTAAATGACAGAGCCCATCCTTTTCAGAAACCTTAGATCTGCTGGTAGTTAGTATTTGTGAGACTAAATTACTAACAATTACTATAATTTTACATTTATTTGAATTATATTAAAAGCATGTCTGCATGTTAATTTTGAATTAAATGACAGTAGATTTAGTTTAGGAAAACCATTAATCTGGATTGCAGATTAACCTCTCCCCACAAAAAAAAAAAAAAAATTCAGATTTAATTAAAAATACTTATTAATTTTCTTTTATTTGTTTTATTTTTTTATTGGGGTTTCATATTTATAAGCTGATGTCATTTTTAAAAATACTTTATAAAAAAAAATTATTAAAATATGGAATAGAATAGATTTTGGATTAGTAGTTATATCTTTTCAAATTTAATTTTTTTTTAAATATATATTTTCTTTTATTTATTTTATTGGGGTGCCACATGTGTATGTATCTATCTATCTATCTATCTATCTATATATATATATATTTTTGTACTATTTGTTTTATTTCTTTCTGAATGTATTCAATTTTTAAAATAATTTTTGCAGTACGAGATTTAGACACAGCACCTCTACCTCCAGGTCCACCTCCAGCTTGTGTTGGAAGACCAGCATCTGTAAGCTCCTATGTTAACGACAATGTTCTTGATGTCAGAAGTAAGTTCAGTGTATATGTCAGCTGAAGTGTTTGATAACAGTAATATTACACAAGCAGTTAATTAATACTGTAACATGACAAATGAACAAAACAGTGATATTACTGACATCAAAACAAAATAACAATCTATCTTGTAGAAATTATGAAAGTTATTACTGTCTTTATTGACGTTCATTTGAAAAACAAAATAACAGGTATTCTTATGGAAAATATAATAAGTGAATTCAGTGAAGGAATTATTTAAAAAGTAAATAACAATCTGCCTTACAGAAAATATAAGAAGTGCCATCATAATTTTAAAAATTAAATAAGAGTATGTCAAATATACACTGTCATAGGGTTTGCTGTCATTAATTTCAAACTGAACTATATAAAAGCACTTCTGTTTTTGACAATATGATAACAAAAACATTTTTTATGGTCATCGTTATTTTGGAGCTAAACCATATATATATATATATATATATATATATATTGATACTGAACTTTGTTTTGTTGTGCAGACAATATGATAGCAACAGAATATAAATTTATTGACATTTCAAAATTAAACCATATTTTGTTTGTTAGAAATGTATTATTACTTCCAAACAGAATTTAAATTTACTGAAATAATAATTTCAAAACTAAACGATATTTTATTCAACATACAAAACGACAACAACAGAATATATAACCTTTGTATCATTATTTCCAAACTGACACTGACTTATACAGGCAAAATGACGGACAAAACTTGTGCAGACTTGTACAGACAATAATAACACAGCAGCGACTTTGAAAATTATATCACAGTCTACATTATTAAAATTAGATAACTTTCTTTCATGTAGACAGTGTATCAGTGCTGTACTTAGTAATTCCACTGATGTTGGGACACAATAATGAAAGCAGTATAATTTTCTATCTCCTGGTCAACATTTTACATGTATCTGAAATAATTATGTATATATACACATAAGATTTCAATACATACATACATACATACATACATACACACACACACACACACACACACACACACACACACACACACATTCATACATACACAGCAGTATGACTAATTTTGGCAGGAAGGGTCACATATAAGTTTTCCAATAACCATGCAACCTTGGAACCTTTTTTTTTTGTGTGTTGTCATACTTTATTGTTAGCAAATTATTCATTATTTCTAAATAGCTCGACGGCAGAGTGTAACATTTGCAGCAGATGTCAATCCAGACAAAAAAGGTATCATTAGAGACCTACCATATTACAGATTCTCTTTGTACTAGTTACTTTGAATTTAACCCTTCCAAATCTGTAATAAAAGTTGTATATAGACAACACTGATCTATGCATATAACTTTGGCAAACTATTATAATCAGGTTAGTTCTCACCTGCAAATAACACAACGCTTACAAAGAGTGTTACTGTTGTAGTCTAACAGCTTATAGAGAATGCAGTGTTATTTTATTTAATTTAACAATTATTTCTTTATTTTATTTTATTTCATGATTTTTTTTGCTTAAGCTTTTTATAATAATAATAATAATAATAATAATAATAATAATGATAATAATGATGATGATGATGATGATGATGATGATGATGATGATGAAGACGATGATAAAGAATGAAATAAATAAAAAAAGATAATATTAATACATTTAAAAAGTCATTTCATCTTTAGTTAGATTTTTAACCAACTATAAGAAATCATTTTTATTCTTTTTTTTCTTTTTCTTTTCTTTTCTTTTTTCTTTTTCTTTCTTTCTCTTTTTCTTTCTTTTTTTCTGTCTCTCTTTTGTTATGGTCTTTTTATTCTGCAACATTCAGTTATTCGATATCTTACTTTAGGTTTGCATGGATTGTGTTCTAGTCTTCACAACCTGCCTAGGTTTAATTTCCACACTTTTACCTTTGTTTTATTTCTATAGAATTATTTCCCTTTCTGTGTAGTTTTGAACACAGTTCTTTTTTAATTACACCAGAGTAATCTCCCTTTTCGAACTTTCTACCTGCTCTGAATTAGAAAAAAATACTTTATTTTATTCAGCTTTTGGAGTTTCATCTGAAATAATTATATAACTCTGCTTCCATAATGAAAAAAAAAAAAAAAAAAAAATAATAATAATCAAATAAAAACAATAATGTAAAATAAAATAATAACAAAATGAAGAAATAAATAAATAATAATTTAATAAAAATCAGTTTAAAAAGTAATAATTATAACATAAATAAATAAATAAATAAATAAATAAAAATAAAAATAAAGAAAGAAAAATAATTAAATAAAAAGTATCTTTAAACTGGTAACAAAATTTAATATGTTATTTATATATTGCACAGTTTTGCATTACTAACTAGTTATTAGTATTAATGCTTACAATAATTATTTGCTGTCCACTGTATTAAAAAACCATTTTAAAACACCCTTTATCATATCTATTATACATATTATATAATTATTTTTACCTTCTTTCATAGTTAGTAATATAGCATTGTTTTTCTATTGCCTTTGATATACTCAGTACATAAATTACCCAAAACTATATAGCATTCATAATAAAATGATCAGTTTGTATTTACTTTTAATTTAACAACAAAATGCATAAATGTAAAATAAAAGTTTAATTTTCCTTTTTAATATTATTTAAAATAAAATAAAATAAAGCATTAATTAAAAAATAGAAATAAGTGATTAATCATAACTAGTTTTATATATAATTTGAATTATTATTTCTTTACAATTCTATTTTATTTTTTAAATATTTTATTATTATTATTATTATTATTATTATTATTATTTTATTTTTTTTTTTATTTATTTATTTATTTATTTATACATTTTTAAGCTGTTTTATTTCTAAATTTAATTTAAAAAGACATCAAAACAAAAATAAAACATCAACGTAAATCTAAAATTTAAAATTATTACCTGTAAATTTATTTTTCACAAATGTAATTAATGTTTTCTTTCATTAGCTTCGGATCAAAGGCAAAGAACAAAATCTGTTCCAAATATTTTCCCTCCTGGCTGTCAATTTAATGTGTCAGGTTGGTTTGTTGATTGTTTTACGTAACTTCATATTTGTATTTTCCCCCATTCTTTTAAGAACATTATAAATTCTTCAATACCATTTGGACGTCTCATCTTGATTTGTATTTGATTAAAGTTGTTTTCATTCTGTTGAACAAGATAGAGGTCTGTTTTCTGAATCAGTTTGTTGCCAAGCTGTTGGTTTGGTAATATGTTTCATTAAGGCTATTTAGATTGCTGAATCAGTTTGTTATGTTAATTTTATTATATTATCTGCAATATTTATGTTTAACTGTAATATTTATGTTATTATAGTACTGGTAATGTTTATGTTAAATTGTAATATTCATGTTATTATAATACCTGTAATGTTTATGTTAAACTCAATTGTTTATGTTGTTAAAATACTTGTAATGTTATATGCTATTATAGTACTTCCAGTGTTTATGTTATTATGAAACCTTTAATATTTGTTGTTATAGTGTCTGTAATATTTATGTTATTACAGTACCTGTAATGTTTGTGTTAATATAGTAACAGTAATACTTATGTTAAATTCTAATATTTTTAAATTTTTGTTTTTTTTATAGTACCTGCCTCATCACAGTTACCAGCACCAGGAATTATTCCACCCATACACGAACAGGGACCAAGTGTTCCAGATATACCTCTGACATCTCCAGTGAATGTTCTGAAGAGCCAGTTTGAAAAACAGTCCACACCACAACCCCCAAATCCCAAGAGTGTACAGCAGCCACAGCAACAAAGAAGAGGTAAGTTAAAAAAAAAAAAAAACCCTCCTAAAACCTCATAACCCCATTAAATAACAGATTTTATATAATATTTAATATTGATGTTGACGTCTTGTTATGTAATAGAGATAGTGTTATGAGTTTTATTGTGTATGGTTTTGTACATTGTCACTGTCCAGTGATTAACATAATGAAAATGTCCACCAGTATCTTAAAGAAGAATAACTCATTCACAGTCACATTCAACAAAACTGAATCTCTCTCTTGTTCTGTGTTTGTGTTGTAATATTTTTTTTTGTGTTTCCTGTCTGTCTGCTTTTATTTGTGTTTATTGTTAAAACTGCTGTGTTTATGTTTTGTGTTGTTTTGTCTTGTAATAACTGCACTTGTAATGCAATTGTGATATATTCTGTACATCGTTGTAATGTTGTCTTTACCTACAAATAATATAGACAGACTTTAAAAATGTTCACAGTGTATCTTGCTAGAATGATTTCTGTTTACATAAACAGGCTTTCACTTCAATGGTGGTGGATGCTTAGTGAACTAATCCTTTTTGATTCTTAATCTTTCAATTTTTTAAATTTTTTTTAAATATTAAATCTGGTTTTAATCTTCATCCGTATCTTCGATGAAATGTATTGTTTAAGTCTTTAAAAGAATAATTGGTGGAATGTTAAGCAAAATTGTGACATAAAATATTTAGCTAAAATAAGTGATCTAAAGTGAATACTGAATGAATGTTTAGCAGCATCGTAAAACCAAATGTACAGCTTAATTAAGAATTAAATCTTTAGTTTGATGATGTTCTTTTTTCATTTTCTAATTATCACTTAATTTGAATTGAAACTGCTGTTTTCTAATAATTTCATAAATTTTTTTTAGAGAAAAAGACGTTTTTCTAAAAGGCAAATGTGTTTCCATAGCCCGACGTTTTCATTGTCTGATTATTCTGAATAACAATTTGGCATATCCATGACACCTGTTTGATTTTTTAAAAACAGAAACCTCTGTCAGATGATGTTATAATTATATTTAAGTTATTACTTCTTTTGTGCAATGCAGTATTGTTTTTATGCAATAATTTGGTTTTTAATACATTGATAACAGACTGTCAATAAGAAATTTTAAAGTCTTGACCGACTGAGATATTTTCATTGTTTTGATTATTTATTTACTTATTTATTTATTAGTTATCTAGTCTGTTTATCAAATAAACATTTGTAGATTCCTTTCTATATTATTTGAAACACAACATTTCTTTATGATTTTTTTGCATTATATACAAATTCAAGATTAATGCGTAAATATTTAAAAAAAACTATTTTTATAACCTTTCTTTTTCTTTTTTGAAACTTTCACTGAAACATAGATAACACTCTCTTTAGAATAGACTTAACATTACTAACACACTAGCACGCTTTATTTTGATTCACAGGCAACCACAAAACGCCACCACCCGTTCTAAGGAAATCGTCATCTGGCCTTCAGCCTTTGCACAATACAAATAGTTTTTCTAGCAGGCCTAAAACATTTGGGTTTGGGAATGAGCCTGTAGGTGGCAGCACTAACACTTACCAGTTCACCTCAGAAGATGAATATTATGACGATGCTTCTGCTGCAAATATTCCAGTTAGTTTTTCACTTCCGGACAGTCGATCTTCTGCAGGCACAACACAGAACAACTCAGAGGGTGTTGACACGTCTTCTCTTATGAATCGTGCAGGTAAGGCTGCTGGTAAATTATTCCTTTGTCTCCATGGTTACCAGCTGTGACATCACCATTTGGAGGGGTGTATATGGGTGCTCTATGTATGTATGTGTGTTTGTGGTGGGTCTGTATGTGAGTGCTATGGGTATGTGCTGTGTGTATGGAGGTGTGTGTGTGTGTGTGTGTGTGTGTGTGTGTGTGTGTGTGTGTGTATGGGTGTGGGTGGGTGTAAGTGTGTATTATGTGAGAGAGTGTGGTTGTATCTCTCTAAATTTCTCTACCTTATACCTTTGATATGATTTAAAATATCCTATATTTGCTTAATGCACATATATAAAATATCCTATAGTTACATAACACATATATATCTTCTAACAATTATATAGATGGATCTTACTTATCAACACTTGTAATCTGCATTCTGTTTAAACCAGTGGTCACTAAATATTCTTTGTAATATCCTGTCACATTGGAATAAAAATTAATAATAAATAAAAAGTCAAAATTTCTACATTTCTACAAAAGATATTTCAGTAGAGAAGTATTTTTTGTAATCACCTTGTTTTGGCAAACCTTACTTACAGACCACTGTTTCAGACAACTGCTTTCTGTTTCAGACTTTTTTGTTATGTGTTTTGTTGAATGTATATACTTACATCAATAATATATAAATACATAAACACACACACACACACACACACACACACATTTATATAGCACAGGACATAAACAGATGAAGTAACCACTCATCCACGACAGGCATACTTGAAATTATGCACAACTGCAAGTTAAAGTTAATAGTAAAAATCAAGATCTGTACTCACTGTATGTTTACCTCTGGTTTAGGAAATGCAGGAGAAATGAAGGGGATTAAGGCCAGATTAGAAAACATTTTGATACAGGGACCTAAAAAACCCAGCAGCCAGCAGGCCCCACCACCAGAGGACGATGCTGATCAAGAGTACTATGAGGACATTACTAACTATGTAAACGTTGACAGTATTCAATAAACTGTTAACGATAAGCCGTTTATTGATAGACTTTGAGAATACGAAAGTATTCAATACTGGCTGAACTATCAACAAGTTAAGAAAATGTTAAAATATTGAATACTGGCTGAACCATGAACAGTAAGCCATTTAGTAATAGACTATGAAAAGATAGGACATTGGCTGAATTGTCAATGAGCAAGCATTTATTAATTAAAAGACTATGAAAATATTAAAAATTTTGAATATTGCCTGAACGATCAAACTATCAACAATAAGCCATTTATTAAAATACTGTGAGAATATGAAAGTATTAAATATAAGCTGAATCATCAACAAGAAGCCATTTATTTGAACATGTTATTTAGACATATCAGACTGTGTGATATTTAAATATGTATATAAAACTGGGTATGTATTTAAATTTTCACATTGCAGACTAAGTAATATATATTTAAATATGTTATTTTTATCTTGCATACTGTGCAAAATGAACTTTAACATGTTTTTTTCACATTGTAATCTATGCAGTATATATATATTTGTGTTATTTTCGCACAATAGTCAATGGAATATATAATCAAAGTTTATTTTGACATTGCAGAACTATGTATAATCATATTTTGCAGACTCTGTGGGAATATAGTATCTATAATATTATGGTTCTTAGTTACATTTGTAGGCATTAGTGTTTGCCAGTGTGTTATATGAATAATATAAAAATAAATGACATTATTGCCAATATATTTTATATATACTACATACTTGGAAATGATGTAAAATGATGGTAACCCAGTAAAAAGACCACTTCTATGATAGGACCAGTTTTACTAAATCTCTCAGGTGGCCTTAAAAGAGGGGTATTTTAATAAAATGTCAATAATTATTTTGTATGTGTGTGTGTATCTGTATATCTATCTGTTTGTGTGTGTGTGTGTTTTGTATATATATCACATTGTATGTTTTTCTAAGTATGTACAATCGAAATAAAATAAAAACACAATCCTTTAGAAATCATGGAATTATCATTATTCTAGATTTTGATATTAAAAAATATATAAAAAATATAATTATCAGAAAACTAAATTTAGGCTTTTGGAAAAGAAGTTTCAGAATTTGTTTATGAAGGGCATTTAAAAAAAAAAAAGTATAAAAAAAGTACTATCTAGAAAAACGTTTTTCATATGTGCATCTTTCTTCATCCCTCACATGCAAAATGCTTTCCAGCCAAACATAGTGTTTCCTGTCAGTTTTTCAGTGTTATCAAACACAGCTAACATCAGTTTCATTATTATTATTATTATTATTATTAGAGATGACATTCACCAGTGTTTCAGTGATGTAGTACAATTTACATTATCATCTTTTTTACATTTCATTTTTGCACGTGATAAACTAAAACATGAAATTCACTGACATAATTGTAAAAACATTCAGCAAGGGTAAAATGCTGATTCATTGTTTCTCCGTGTGAACTTAATGAGAAAGAATCAGCTGATGGTTACTGTGGTTTTTATAAGTTTAGAATTGTTTGACTTGTACACTGGAATTAGATATCCATAGAGGTTATAGATATGTCTGATATCTTCTGAAATAGGTATGCACAAATGAGGTGTATTGTATACATATATATATATATATATATATATATATATACTTATATATGTATGTACACACCCACACCACACATATACATCCATACACCCATACATAAATTCTAGCATACATACATACAAGCACACACATATGCCCACATGTACGCACATTCACACACATTTATTTCATAAACCAGACTACAATAAAAAATAAAGATAAAAAATTAAATTGATTTTAACATATGTCAAGATAGAAAACTACATATGATATAATTTATGGATTTGTGTGGAAGGTGACATGATGAATGATGAATAACATATATTTACATAAAGAAAACCATCGTGATATTTTAAATGACACTAAGAATTTTATTTAATAATAATAAAGGAAGAATTTAAAAACCTGATGTTCTGTGGTCTAAAAGGCATCACAAAGTAGGAATTATAATTCCAAATATAATTTATTACCCGTTTAGTTTAATTAATCAGTTAACAATAACACTGGAGTAATAATATGTACAGTATATTTAATATAATAAATAGTTTAAAGATTTATCAATAAGCTGATTGTTTGATGAACAACCTGACAATTGTACTATTTACCATATTTTCGAGTGCAGGCAATTTCAGGTAGTTGTCTCAAATTACCTTCTTACAATTATCTCTCATATTCTGACCCCCTTTCTGTATACACCAGTGATTCGAAACACAAACAAACCTATATAATTTATTATGTATGTATATATGTAGATAAACATTTAATTGTATTTAAAATAATGTGATGTAAATATCTTATCCTTACCAGATGTTTAATTCTTTTTTTCATTATACTGATTCTTTTGTATCATTTTCTAACCAAAAATATATTTCAATAATTACATAAATAAAAGGAAGATATTTTTTGTACAGCATTGTTTCATCAAGCATTTCCACAATTGATTAAATACAAAAATGAACATTTTTGTTAGTTTATAAATATATTAAAGTATTTTACTACAAATGTATTACTTTGTTTGTTTTTTGTGTTCAAAGAAGTTATAACATTGTTATAACATATTTATATTAGTTTTTACTTGTTTACACTGACACATTTAATGAAAAAAAAAAAAAAAAAATTAAGCAGAGCTTCTTCTGTTGCATAAAAACAAGTACAAAACATGATGTTTTTAGATTATTTATTCACAGTTAATATTTCATGGATATCACAGAAAATGCATTGCTATTAAGCATTAAATATAAACTTTATTTGTTTTTTTTTCTAAAAAGAAAAGTTACTATTTGGATTCAGTATATCTTCAACAATGCCTTCATCTGATTACAAAAAATAAAATAATAGATTTGAAAAATTAAAAAAAAAAAAGAAGCAGAAAAAAAACTATCTTTCTCTTTTGGTCTCTTGATTACAAACATTAAATTCTAGAGGTTTTTTGTTGTTGTTTTTTTTTTTTAATAAAAAGAGCCTTCTTTTATCAAAAATGCTTGGATAAATATTCAATAAGGAACTTTATGAGGAAAAGTTAAATCATGAATAATGAAATATATTTTGTGCATGAAATTATACATATTATGAAGAAAAGGTTGGTTTTTGAATGATTCCAGTTTTTAACAACAGAATTAATAATCTGTAATACTGCACATACTTTAAAAAAAATGATCCATGCATACATTTTACATTTAGCTCTCTGTGTGTGTGTGTGTTTGGTAATAGTTATGTTTGTTTATGCATCTGTGAATATGAATGCTTATGTTATATTACAAACAACTGAAAAAAAAAAAAAAGACTAGAAAGCAGAGTGTCAGTTTGTTAATTATGTGAAATTAACCAATAAATTAACAGTGACTTTGCATAATTGTCAGAAAAGACTCTAGAATCTATGTAGAATAGTCTGTAAAAGTCACTCTTCATGAAATATATCTAATAAAGAAATAAATAAATAAATAAAATAGTAATAATAATAATAATAATAAATATAATAAATATAAAATAAGTAATGACTAAGTTCATTTCAGGCAATGTCTAATAAGTGGGGCACATTATCCAAACATTTTTAAAAATATTATTAGTCTTCCTTCTCTATGGATTCACATATCTGTGTTTCAGATATTGTATTACAACAACAACAATCTGACATGCAGTTACAGATGGTGATTCAGGTATCATAATATGAAAACTGTCACTGATTTGAAAAAACCCAGAAAAAGTCTATGGTCTGACTGGCCAGCCTGAAACGTGATATTTCGCATGTGAAGTTATTAATATGTGTAGTCTGCAATGTGGAATATGGTGCTAGCAAAGTGTTTAGTTATAAGCCAAAGTAGTATCTAATTGGTGGTCCAGGGATATCATTGCCATCATCATCTTCAAATGCAACAATCAGATCACAATATTTCTGGTTTGCGTTTGGTTTTAACAGTTTAACCATTCTGAAAACAGATAAAAAAAAAAATATATATATATATATAATAAAAAAAAGTAAAAAATAATATTATGTACTGTATGGGTTTGTATGTATGTATAAAATAAACCATAAATAAAGAAACATCGAAACAAACAAAAAAAAAAAAAAAAAAACCTACACAAAACAAAAATAAAATTATACTGCCTTAATATAGTTAATAACTTAAAATAAACCACATATAAAGATCAAAACAAAGAGAAAACCATGCAAAACTAAACCAATTAAAAAATTATACTGCATAAATGCAAAAACAATAGCCTTAATAACTTCAGGAGTTTAGCACATTTCTGTTTAGTTACCAATCTTTGCAGAAGTTAAATTTTTGCTTTATTAATGATCTCATATTGTTAATTTATCTATTTAATCTGTATTTTATTTTATTCATTTTTTTTAAATTTGTTTATAAAAAAATTAAAAATGAAACACATACGTTTGAGGCAGTCTCTTTTTATGCAGATGTAACGCCATGATGGGCATGTAGATAATTTTCACACCATAAACAACCGACGTTGCTGTGAAACCATACTTGTCCTGAAAAAAAAAATATATATATATATAAATATAGAAACAAACAAATAATAAAATAATAATGATAATAATAATAAAAATTATTTAAACAAAATTAATAATTTAAAAAAAAAAAAAAACCCAGAAGGATATAAAATCAATACTATAGAGTATATTATATTAATGGTTTATCTCATTAATGAAAATTAATTTTCACTTACTTTGAAGTGAGCCAGGAACTGCTGCAGAGTGAAAGAACTGTCTCCCTTCACTTCCCAGTTATCCCACATTGTGAATGACAAACCTTCCCTGAAAACATAAACACACAGAAAATTAGATTTAGATAAAAAAAATATATATTTACAAAAAATCCCCAAATCTCCATCTCACTAAAAAAAAAAAAAAAAAAAAAAAAAAAAAATATTCTGAAAAAAAAAAAACCCATTAGAAAATATATTTCACACAATTAAATAAATAAAAATAAAAAATAAATAAAAATGAATTAGATAAATAAATTAATAAATTAATTTTAATTTTTTTTATATAAAATGATAATACAGTATACTGTCTCACAAATTTGAAAGACAAATTAAAGAAATAGATATCAACTTTCCTTGCAAGTACTTTACCAAACAGATCCACCCAATGCCCATATTCTTTTATACACCTAGTATAAAACACCTTACAACACAACTACCTCACAGAAATAAACACAAAGACACACTGCACACAGGTGCTAACCTGCAGGCAACATCAAAAACATTTTAGTCATATCTCAACACACCTGCTTGTCAAGAAAACATTTTACTACTGCCAATATCAGTAACATTTTTAGACCATTCTCTACTCCAAACAGCCCATATTCAGTCACTTAATATTTAAATTTTATTTTTTTAATCTTTACATTTATCATTTCAAATGGACCGGTTGAATTTCTCATCTCTATTCAGATTTTATTACAAAAAAAAAATAAAAAATCAAGTTATATATGAATCAAGGTAAATTTTACAGGTAATATACACACCTTATAACTGTTTTTTCTGCAGGCCCAGGCTCTGATAACAGAATAAGAGGCAGTGCCAGGTTGAGGAAACAGTTCTTGTATTTCTCTACAGGCATCTGTTCGATCACTTTGAAAATCTCTAAGGCTACGAGTCCTGATACTGCAGCTGTTGTCGTGGCGATGGCAGGTACTATGTGACCAGCGATGCGCTTGATTTTCAGTCTGTCTGAGTTCTCGATGCCGTACATGCGAGCTCTCAAGTTCTGTGAAACAAGAAAATGAACGAGAATAATTTAAACGATTACATAAAGTATAAATAAATAAATGAATAAATAATTAAATAAAAAACAAAAAACAACAAAAAGCAGTAATAAATAAATAAATAAATAAATAATAATTAAATAAAAAATAAATAAATAAATAATAATTAAAAATAAAATAAAAAATAAAATAAATAAATTTAAATATAAAATGATAGTATATTTTGTTCAGAAATTTGAAAGACAAATTCTTTCTAATACCTTAGATACTGCTAGGATTTATTTATTATTATTATATTGAAAATTAATCATTTTTAAAAATAAATGTCATAGAGCTAAAATACATCCTAGATTAAAACCTCTGATGCAGAATTACGTCTATTCATCTTTACAGTAAATACTAAAATTCTATTTTAAACCAAGATTTGTAGTTGCTATAAGAAAAAAAAATTTGGGGTGAATGACAAGACAAAAGCATAGCATACAACTCTTTATTTAACAATAAATTTAGTGTATACTGATTTATATAAAGCTTAAAATCTGTCACAATCTAATCATTATGTCTTCTTGTATAAAACTGAAATTGTTATCATGTTCCCATATTAAAAGAATCGACCTTAAAGGACTGGATTTAAAATTAAAATAATAAAATACTGCTTCATTTAAAAAAAAATTAAATAACTCGATGATGTATCTAATAAAAAGTGTAGTTAATACTCACTGAAGATGCGGCTATGAAATCTATGTGGCTGTTTGAGTCGTCATCTTTCTCAAACTCAACTGGTACCATTCGACTGAACACTGAAAAGTTTAAATTTCTGTCATTTAAAAATCATCCACTACTTCAATTTTACCCTTGAAAACCAATAATTAATTATTTTAATATTTAAATTAAGATTTGAAATATATTTTTCTTTTACTAAGTAAGTATTTGTATACTTATTGTTATTTTTAATAACATAATTTTTTTTTTTTTCAGTCTGATTTCTGATCCTAAAATCTAAAAATTAAACTCTTAAAAAAACAATTCTAAATTTGTTTATTTTATGTGGGGGTTTTTTAAAATCAGAACTGAAAAAGAAACACAAACTGCTGAACAATAAATACAGAATTAAAATCTAAGAAATATAAACTACCCAACATTTTATCCATTTGAATATTTCTGTATAGATATTATTATGGTTAAGAATTTAAAAACTTTCACTGACCTTGACCTGAAGCTGGTGTCTCTGAGATGGCCTTCAACTTCTGACCTGACTGTTCAAGTTCGTCTCCACTGATCACCATTGGTTCTACAGCTTCTTCTCTTGCAGCACTCTCGTCTGTTTCTATTTTCTGTACAACAAACATCAATATACTCAGTGTATGATAACAAATATCAATATACTCAGTGTATGATAAAATATTCCATATGTGTATAGGTAATATCCCATAACATAACAATAAAATAATATTAATTACACAAATATCAGTAAATGAATTTCTAATGTTGATTTATAAGAAACTTATCTTTAAAACAAATATGCATACACATGCATGTTCTTACACAAAATGACTCCTCAGTGCTGCACATGCACACATCTGCAGACATTAATGAACACACATCACACATAATACACTCACAAAATCAGTTATTACCCAGTAATGAAAACAAATATATAAACACTTATCAATGCTGCACCATTATAAAAACTAACTGCACCTAAATTTCATAAGAAATCAGCATGGCTTAATAACAACATCTAATTATCTCAGTTACTACCTTGCTTGATGGTCGGAACGCTGGTACTGATACTTTTTTTAAAACAGCTTTCAAGTTTTCTGGTAAGAGATACTGAAATTGTAAAAACAACTGGGATATTAAGGCAAGGAAAACATTACTATATATTATACATATTTTTATTATAAAAATATTTGACATATTTATATTTTTTTCAAATGTGAACTTGTAAGACGTGGACAAAACTTTTGAGATATTATTTCTATGTTATGTATTTTTATTATCGTGCATTTTATTTTTTTATATTAATGTTCTTCAGTTTGACAAGGTCTTTGATATCAAATCTGTAATTGATAATTAATTTGATAATGGAAAAGGGGAAGCAGTTTATGTAAATATATTTGCATCACTGAATCAAAGTTTCAGAATACTTGTTAAACCATAATATAACCAGTAACTTCATGTTAAAAAAAAAAGAAAATAATCATATAATAAATATGACATCCAGATTTAAATTTCTAATACATACCTCAGGTTTCCAGTGGATACCACTAATGTCTGCATAAAGTCGAGCAGTATTGCTTATAAAAGACATATCTCTGGAGAAAAAATTATATAATAATAATAATTACTAAATCATACAAGTTCTAAAAGTAATTATCAGCTCAGTATAAATGAGTTTATATATCTTATATAATATTTAAAGAAGGTAGTGGAGGTGGGATGGATATCATCTTTAAACTGAGTGTTATAAACATTTAAATAGATTTTAGCAGCAATGGATCTGTTATGTCAACCTTCCCATAGAGGAAAAGCACATAATACAACTTTGAAAAAAAAAGTTATGGGGCACTATCTGGAACTGAAAACTACACAAAAAGGAATGTTATAGATCCAAGGTTTCGATATAGAGTAGAACTGAATTCAGGTATATTGTGTATTTCCACGTCATCTGGACACATGACAATACATACCATAATGTTAAATAAATAAATCACTTACAATGGATCATCAGCACTAAACTCTAGAGGAGTAGGAGGGCGTTTAGGAGACTGCCAGAAAAGCCCTAAGGAAGAAAGCAAAGCAGGCTAAATAGTGAAAGCAGTCCTGAAATTTATTTATTAAAATTTAAAAAAAAAAAAAAAAAAAAAAAACTGAACAAACAAAATAAGTGAAAAATGTATTACTAAAATGAGTTAAACCACTTACTATATAAACATTTCAGAATAAATAGTCAACTAACTAATAAACAAAAAGGATATTCTGCATTACAAAATTAACAATTTCCTATACAATACATCTTATTCATTTCAAGTACAGATTAATCTTTAATAATAAAAAAAACAAAAAAAACTGTTTATTTGCTTTGGTTCATCAGATGTGAAACAAAGAAACAATCTTTAGCAAGTTATTTGTTTTCATTTTTGTTCAAATGACGTATTTTAATGTTTTGTTCTATATAAATATTTTTCTCTGTTAAAACAACAAAGCAAACTCACTTCCACCTTCAACAGTTGCATCTAGTGGGAAACAATGTAGGAGCTGTTTAGCCTGAAAATAAAATTAAATAACTGAAAAATAACAAATTTTCTATCTAGCTATCTATGCAAAAAAGAGAACAAGAGAGAAAGAAAAAAATGAAAGAAAGTGAGGGAGAGAGGATAGAGGATAGAGGGAGAGAAGGAGAGAGTGGATCATGGGGAAGGGACAAGGAAGAAGTTATGTATAACTGACTAATTAATAAAAGCAATTATTCTTCACTGAAGAAGAAAAAATGTATAGCATTTGTTTTTGAGCCTGAAGTCGTAATCAAAAAAATAATAAACAAATAAAGTTGAAAAAAAAAAAAAAAACAAAATTTTACCTTGTGATTAAAATATTTCTCAAACTTTATTCTTGCTTGCGTAACACAGCCCATCCAATCAACCGGGCGGGACTCAGCCAGTCGGCACACCTTCACCGCACCCTCGAGGTGACCCCCTTTTAACAATGTCTAGAAGCAGATACAGAAGAAAAACAAATAAACAAACTCCATGACATCTCTCTGTATGAGTCTTACAGCAGATACTTTACATTTCAAGGTAGATAGTATGATAACCAATGTAATCAAGAGAATTGTAATATAAAGTTTCACACATGTAAACATACAAGAAACATTTCATAGGTTTACTGTTAGGTTATTCCACAGAAAAATAGAAAATGTTTAAAGTTAACTAAAAAAAAAATTAAATTATAATTTATTACACTCACCTCTATGACAGCTTGTATATTTGAATTTGTGGACCAAAATTTGTTGTACAGATTTGGTTTTTGTACAAACATTTGTTCAAACTGCAAAACAAATTTTAATTTTAAAACAATTAAATGGATTAAAAAAAAATTCAAATCCATGATTTTTTGTAATTTGATAAACTTGAGATATAAAATAAATAAATAAATAAATAAAAGGTAAATTAAAGAATGATATAACAGACAAATTATAAAATATTTAATAAATAAATAAATATATTAAAAATGCCTATTTATTTAGTGCCTGTACAAACCTTGTCTCTTGCCCACTGAATACAGTGTTCTATTGTGGCAGGAAAAGATTTAACTGTGCAGTATGGAAATTCTTCATCTACCGGATCTCTCTGCAGAAATAAACAAATACCAAAATATTAGAGTAAAATTTATTTTACAATGTACTCCAGGATCTGAGAATAGTGATACTAATAATGAAGATAATCAATCAGTAACAGTTATAATAACATTAATAATTACTTAAAACAATTACTAATGAACATTTTTTGTAATAAACTAATTCAAAAATTATCCTAACTAAAATCTGATACTTACCTTGTTTTTTTTTTAAAGTTATTAGATTCTCTAAAACAATATTTTAAGTCACTTAAATATTCAAAGTTCTTGGAAAGTAAAATATATAGAAATATTTTAAACAAAAACACATATTCCAAAGGAGTGGGCATGTGTGTTTGTGTGTATGTTTTGGGGTATGTTTCTGTGTATGTGTGTCTATGTGGCCCATGTGATTCATACCTGGCTGTTGTAAGATTCTGTTAAAAATGGTACAATGACCTGCACGTGACCTTTTGTTCCCATGGTACCTGACTCTAGTAGAGCTCTTTTTGTTGTGACACATCGACTGAAAAACAGACACACCAAAATAAATTAATACAGCAACAATTGTAACTATTCCTAAAACTGGATATAAACTGTACCTTCAAAAGCATAAAGTTACAAGAAATGCATTTTCAGTTACAAAGTGTTCTCAAGGAAATAATAAAGCTAATACAAGACCTGCATTTTCAGTTACAAAGTGCTGTCTAGGAAATAAAAAAACCTAATAGAGGTTGTAGTTTCATTTACAAAGTGTTGTCATGAAACTGAAAGCTAACGGGTGTTCATTACTTACCTGTCTACATATCTACGAGCTTCTAGGTTATCTAGAGCATTGACAACGATGTCTTGACTCTCAAAGAATGCATCATTGTAGTGTGAGTCTTCTGTCTGTGGGGCAACTGTGAAAATATCATTTATATATATATATATATATATATTTATTTATTTTTTTTAAATAATAATAAAGTATGGCAGTAAGGTAAAAGGATAAGGATAATGCCTGGTAGTGCCATTTAAAATAAATAAATAAATAGTGAAGACAAAAATATGTATGCATAATAAATAAAATAAAGACAAAAAGTAAAGACAAAAAGTAAAATATAAAAAAAAAAAAAAAAAAAAAAAAAAAAAAAATAAAAAAAAAAAAAAAAAAAAAAAATAAAAAAAAAAAAAAAATAATAATAATAAAAATAAAAATATAAAACAGGAAAATTCATGTCAAATGGATTTCAAAAATGTTTTGGTTCATGTTTTGTCTAATTAAAATTATATCAACTCCTGCCTTAAGAATACTGACCACTTTATATTGGCTTATATTTATTATGCATGACTGTGAACTGAAAGCTAACAGTACAGTAAATAAACAAAAAAGATCTTTATTTTGATTTTAAATCAATTTAAATCATTTTGTAGCTAGTTACAAATAAGACAGTAAAACCATTAGGTGTAATTAACTTTTTTTTTTAAAAACAACATGATCATTCTTACCTTTCTGCTGATGAGCTTCTATTTTCAAAGCTATAATAATAATAATAAAATAGAAATAATAGTAATAGTAATAATAATAGTAATACTACTACTAATAATAATACCAACATTGTTATAATAATAATAACAATAATATTTACAGTACATCAAACATATGATATTCTTCATCTATAACATAAAAAAAATATATATATATACTAGTATTATATAAAAATAATAACAATAACAATGTTCTCTATGTGTTTGAGATACTTCTGAAAATAAGAGTTTTATTAGTTTTAAAAAACTGTAAAATTTTAATTTCAAGATTATCTCCAATAAAATTAAAAATGAAAATAGTTGTTTACCTGAATTTATCTCTCTCACTGACTGAGCAGCTGTGGTAGATTTTGGTTTCTTAAAAAAATTAAAATTAAAAAATTAAAAATTAAAAAAAAAAAAAAAAAAAAAAAAATATTAAAGAATTTTATTTTTTTTAAAGTCAAATTAAGTTAGAAATTTTAACAAAATTTTGCAATACATAGCCTTTCAAGAGCCAAAATAAATGGTTTTATGTAATTAAATTGATAAACCATATCATATAATGTTATAATAATCGGTAAAACGGTATCAAAACTGAAAAATCTATATTTACCCTGATATGATGTGGACGAAACAGAAACTGTCTGTTTAGGTTTGATTTCTCAATTATATCATTGTCTGTGATGGTAATCTGTAAGAAAATATTTTTATATACTTCAATTTGTTTCTCTCACTCTCTCACTAAAACACACACACACACACACGCATGCAGACACACACACTCACTAATAGGTAAACTTACTTTAAATGAAGTAAATTCCTTCCCAAATTAATATTTAAATTTCTATATACACCATTACTTATTAAAATAATTCCTTCTTTCTTATCAGAATTTTACAATTATATATATGTCTTTAAAGATAAAAACAGAGAGCAACCTTGCCATTACTGCCTGTTGCAATGCCTAGAAGTGCATAGTTCTTCAGCATTTCACAACCAATAGCTCCACAGCCAATCTAGAAATAAAATTAACACTGTTATTATCATTCTTATTATAACACAAAAACAGTATACATAGAAACAAAATAACACTGTTATTATCATTCTTATTATAACACAAAAAACAGTATACATAGAAACAAAATAAGTTATTAAACAAAAAACAGTATACAGTAAATACAAAAAAACAAAATTCTTATTATAACACAAAAACCAGTATACATAGAAACAAAATAACACTGTTATTATCATTCTTATTGTAACACAAAAAACAGTATACATACAAACAAAATTAACACTCTGTTATTATCACTCTTATTATAACACAAAAACCAGTATACATAGGAACAAAATTAACTGTTATTATCACTTTTATTATAACACAAAAACCAGTATACATAGAAACAAAATTAACACTGAAACATTCTGAAAAAAAAAAATTAGAAATTACAACCATCTCCATTGCTACAGAGTATTACACATTTTATAAACCTTCAGTAATAATATTTTATGCTGAAACATTGAAAAACAAAATGATCACTTTGCACAATACAACTCTGAAATACAATAATTTCATTTTAAGTGATTGTCCAAATGGTTTGCATGAGTTTAAATAATCTTGTTTTTGTACTTTCTAAATAATAAAATATGGAAGAATCTTAAATATGACATGATACATACTCCTTATGGGAAAATTTCATATATCAAAATTATAAAATATTTAATGAAAATTAATAAAAATAATAACTAAATAACATTTTTACCATAAATAAATGAATGTCAGCGAGTTTCCTACGCCTTTCTTCACCAATGCACATCCTTAGACTGTCATATCGGTCTCCTCTGCAGAGTAAAATATCATTACATAATCGTGGATCACACTTTTCTATAAAATTATCTTAAATTTGGAAAAATATATCTTTATTTCTGACAAACATTCTTCTTATGAATGAAAAAAATAGAAAATCTGTTAAAGAATATCAGAAGAAAATGTAAGCAGTTTTCTGATAAGTTGAGAATATCTTTTAGTACATGTATTCTTTTTTATGATTGGTTAATATCAGTAATGCATGTGACTTCTGATTGGTTGCCATTAGCATGGTATATTTTATCTGATTGGCTGACTTACAGAGGCTGGAACTGTTGATTTCCTGCTCCATCCACTACAGGCAATAATTCTGTTGCATCAAGATACAGCTGGGAAAGAAATAAAATAATAATAAAATAAATAACAGAATAAGTTGTTTTTTTCTTCTTTCTTTAGGCTATTAATATTATTATTATTATTATTACTGTTAGATTCATTTATGCAAGAATTCCAGAATTAATTAAGTCTTTTAATAGTTCACATAAAACATTTTTATCATTACATTTCAAATATTAATTTAATTTTGTTAATTTTTTATTTTTTATGACATTTGATATATAGCTGTGTTAAATTTGAGATATTTAATACACACTGCTAAATACATAATTATATCTATCACAAATAAATATTCAGTTCTCTTTAATAATTTTTTTTTCAATTTATCTTGCTTATAACTAAAAATACTGTATAATTCCTAAAGCATATTAAGGCAAAGATTATGAAAAATAAAATACAATATACAACTGATATATATTAAACTTTTTCTTTTTTTTTAACAGAATATTACCATCTGATTGAGTGGTGTGAATTTCCCAGTTATTGCTTTCAGTCCCTCCTGAGCCACAAAGCCACCAACAGCTGCACACATTGGAGCAAGGCAGCCCTGACTGGTGTACGACAGATGTTGAATCAACACCTCATCAACAACTTCAATCTAATAACAACAACAACAACAACAACAACAACAATAATAACAATAACAACAACAATAATAATATTAACAATAATAATAAATAATAATATTATTAGTAGTAGTAGTATTTAGTAGTATATAAAACATAAAAAAAAAAATTAAAATTGTTATGACTCAATAATCAGTAATAACAGAAACACAGTAAACCAATCAATGAATAATCTGTTTTGACAAAGTGATTAATAAACGTCACAAAATAAAATATGTAACCAGCTGTGTACTGATATTATTGTACAAAATTTCTAACAAATGAACAGTTACCTTTTCATTTACAAAACTTATTACTAAACAATAGTCAATATTCATGTTGCAGTCAAAACATCTTATCACGAAGGAAGTCTTCAACCTATCATTATTTGTTTGAAAATTATCAGATACAAGCATCATTTTGTTGCTACCGCAAAACTTAGTCATTTTATTATGTAGTTCTTAAAATTAATAAAAGAAAAATATGGTTCTTTTATTTGATTTATTGATTTATGAATACAGATACTATATATAAAATACCCACTCAATACATATACACTTAGGTACTTAAATCCATTCTTATGTATGAAGACATATACTGATCTATTCACTAAATGAATTATGAATCACATTTCAATCGTCTAGACCGTCAGGAGCTGATGACTTGAAAAATCAATATTCAAACTCTTTCTCCACATTACCTTATTTTCCATCTGCGAATTGACTTCCTTGGCTACGAGAATTAGCTCGCTGGCATCATTTGGACACCTGTTGGTGTTAAATTACGGAATTACTCCAAAAGAAATCATTAAATATTAACATACGAAAAGAGCTAATATAAAAAATAAATAATAATAAAAGGTGTGTACAGTAATAAAATAAAAAATATATATATATATATAGAATAAAAGGTCTGTACACATTGATTTTGATTTCATAAAAATTATTAAGTGTTTCATGGTGACATATCTGCAGACTTGGTTTTCATTATTTCTTCATGTCACATAAATGTATTGTATTAGTTATTAGTGAATTAGATAAAAATATCTTTGTTTCCAAAATTTTAGAGAGAGCCTTGATGTAAAAATATAGTTTAAATAAAATTTTGTTTATATGGAAAACTGCATTCTTAGTTTATAAATTAAATCAAAGTTACACACAGAAAGGCACTGGAGAGAAGAGTGTGGAAGAGTGAAATCAAGGCTATAAAAAGAAACTGATTTTAAAATTTTTTAAATTTTAAAAATAATTATTTACCTGACTGCCAAGCATCTAGCCAAAAATAATGTTTGGAGCAGTATAAAAGTAAAGAAAATCATAACACAGTTGTATGAAGTTGTACTTCTCTTTGGAAAGTTAGCATTTGGTGATTTAAAATCAAAATTTTAATTTTTTTGTAAACTTAATAATTAAAGTAGCTGTATACAAAAAAGACTCTTCTATTCCAAAAAAAAAAAAAAAAAAAAAATAATAATAATAATAATAATAAAATAAATAAATAAATAAATAAATAAAAATTATAATAATAATAATAAAAATTACAGTATAGCTATAAATAAACAAACAAAACAAAAAATAAAAAATGAAAACAGCACAATAAGGAATATAAATTATAGATTATAATAACTTTGTAGGAAATCTTTATTTGAGTTTTATACATGTCCAACCTTTAGCAGACTTAAACTGACAGGCTGTGAGTGAATCAGAGAACTATTACAATACTTACCATACATTAGGTTTTCGTTTATGTTTTTCACAAAACTGATGGAGAGCTAGAAATCCAAGATGTATGTTGCCTGGAGCCTACAGTTAGAAATATTTTATTCATTTATTTTCTTACTTTCAGTGTTTCATTACAATGTAAAAACAATTTGTAACCGTGGTTAATGAAGGATGAAAAAGTATAAGAAAAATATTGTTAATAACCCCACTGACTTTGTTTTTAGACTTTTAACATGAATGAAAAGAATTAAACAGATGATAAGAAGGTAAGTATGACAGAGAAATAGAGAATGTGTGAGATTCAGAGAAAAAGTAATAGGAGAAATGAATGATTTTTACTGAATAAATGTAACCTTTAAAGATATTATTGTCTATACAAGTGTCACATTTGAATAAAAAAAGGCTTAGCAGATACAAACAGTACAAAATTTTAATTAGTTAAAAATAGTATGTTTGATTTATGAAATAAAAATAAATCAGGAAAAAGATTACCTCAAATTTGGAAAGATCTGGAAATGTGAGACTTGGAGCCTTGAGTTGTTTCTCCAGACTATTCTATAATAATAATGATTACAATAATAATAACAATAACAATAATAATAACAACAACAATAATAATAACAATGTATCAGGAGTTGCAGAATATCTATGTATAGCCCAACTTATTTGTTCTTAGTAAAACAAAGAAAATATACAGTTAGATGACAGATTAAATATAAAGAATATATATGATGCTGAATCACACTTCACCTATATTTTCTTTTTAGCACTTAATTATTATTCCAAATACAAACAATCAAATTATGACAATCTCTACTATCCATAACTGTGTTTCTGTTGGGAAATATCCAACTCTGGCAGCAAAGCCTGCTGGCTGCGTAAGAAATCACATTTCATGTTGGCAATATTTCTAGAATAATAAATAATAAAGTAGCTATGATTATGTTTGTATGTTTAAGTAACACTTACAAACGTCATGACTGTCGGCACTTTTACTTGGAGGAGTATACCTTCACCTTCATACTGACCAAATTCAGGCCCTGTTGTGTCACATATACTGAAATCATATGGTGTCAGAACTGTAAATAAAAAAAAAAAAAAAAAAAAAAAAAAAAAAAAAAAAAAAATAAAAAAAAAAAATAAAATAAAATAAAATAAAATTAGAAAACTTTTTTTTTTTTTAAACTAATAAGCATAAAAATATATATATATATATAAAAATAAAAAAAAAAAAAAAAAAAAAAAAAAAATGTATAAAAATATTACATAAACAGTAAGTAGGAATGATAAAAAAAAAAAAAAAAAAATAAAAAAAAATGTCTCCTGAACATGAAAAGAAAAAATAGAATATCTTCATAATTAAAGTTTCAACCAAAGAACATTCATTTGTTTCTGTCATTCACTGTCAAGCATTTGGTACTCCTTATTTCAAAGGAGAATCATTAAATTTTTTTGCACTCAGTATTTTAATATATGCACAGTCCCACACATATATACGAGCCTTTGGTAACACTTATAAGGAACTGGTGAAAATAATAAATAGAGAATGGATCCTATGTGAAAAGGACAATTCTTGCCTTAAGCCATGACTCTAACCACTGAGCTACATCTTGCCCCAAATCAACAATAAATTTAAGAGAAAATAATTCAGCAGAGAAGTTAAAAATACCTTTAGAATTAAAAATGGTTGTAATAATATTTAACTGTTACAGAGTTAAACTTGATTACTATTTTTCATTAGAAATGGAACTGAATGCTATAAAAATACCCTTGACAGTCATAATGCATGGTTTTCCACTGGAAATATAAATGATAATTATTTTTATGTGATTTACATTTGATGATGCCTTCTTTCAATTAGAAACAGAAATGACAGTCATAAACTAACCCTTGACTATGAACTTTTTTCCATTCAGTGCAGTCATGCCACGTATTTCCTTGAAAGTCACTGTGTCTCCATTTTCTAGTCCATGCATTCGCATATCCATAGTTGTAACCACTCCAGGATTTGCCTGTGGTAATTTTAACACAAATTAAAAAAATGTGAAATCAAAGAGACATCAGAAATAAGAAAATATTCTGTTGCAATTTCATAATCAAAAGAAACAGAAAAAGGAGAAAAAATGGTTTGTACTTAATATGCCTGCAGTATGATAATAATAATTTTAATAATAATAATAATAATAATAATGATGATGATGATGATGATGATGATGATGATGACAATGACAATGATGATGATGGTGAACTAAAATGATGATTTAAAACAACATCCAAAAATTTAAAAAAAATTAATAAAGTAAAACTGCACACAAACTCAAACTATTAATGTACCTTTGTTATGTTTGAAATAAACACTTCTTTTGGATCTTCCCCAGTGGCATCAACCACTTCAAAGGCATCACCAAAGTCTGCGAAAACACCACCAAACACACCAAACACATCTGAGGAAATAAACTGGACAAAAGAAACAAAAAAAAGTTTTAAAATTTTAAAAAATCACAGATTAACATACATAAAAAGGAGCATCTGATGAAGTTTTCGAATCTGATAATATTCTGAATAGATTAATGAAAGAAAACATGTCAATACTTCAAATTACAATGATTATCAGTGATATGTTTTACATGAAACATCAATAGAAGAGGAAACCCAAAATTTCACTTCCATCAACTATTCTTATCAAGCAGGGTTTTTTTTTTTTTTACATGGACCTTCCTACACACAGGAAAGTACATACCAAAGCATTCTTAGAATAATCAGTTTTGGAGCAATGTCTATGTCTGGATATAGCTTAGAACTGATTTAATAACCACCCATCACTTCAATGTCTGATAACAAGTGTACTCTTTTTATTTAAAAACTATCACATGGTTGCTTTTCAAGAGCTATGCTATGAGCTTCTTTTCTCTACACTCTAGGAAGGGCCATTTAAAATTTCCTTTGATTTAACTGATAAGAATAAGATTATGACTCTAGCATCAGGTTTACTTTATTGTTTTATTTTTTAAAAACCTTATCTTAAAAAAACATAAAAATCATCATCATTAAAATGCATGCTATTTTTGTTAATGAAAAATTATTTGCTGCATTATTACTTAATCAAGTTCTTTAAATGAGTGAATAACCCTCCTAAACTTAAACATTATTACTTTTTTTCCAAAAGCTTTAATTAAAATAGTTTTCCAACCAAATGCTGCAATTCAATTGTACTTGAGACTGGCACTCACAGATACTATACCAACTACTTTCCAAAATCTAATTCACTTAAAACAAATTGGCCACACAAGCCAATATAGTGTGCTTTAACCAACGTAGACTATAAGCATGAAATCAATTGGAAGCAATATCATGATTACTGTAAATTCTTGATTAGATGCCAAAGTATCTATCTGCTTCATGACTATCTGAAAACCAACCTCTTTTGAACAGTCACGAGGCCAATTTTGTTTGTTTTTTTTCACCGAGTATTACACACACAGACACACACACACACACACACACACACACACACACACACATACACAAATATATATATAATTTTTTTTCAATACATAACACTCAAGACCATCCTTTGGCATAGAGATTGATTATTTATTGGCATTTTTTTATTTTTTTTTTTTTTTTTTTGTACATAAACCCCAGAAACTTTTTACATTTACACTTTGATGTGAAAACAATATATATAAACATATTAATTACTAAAAATGTTTTCACTGCAATGCAGTAATACATTTCTTACAAAAAAAACTGTGTTATTTCTCTTCTAACTGAACCACGAGCCTCTGTTCAAAACATGCATGTTTTTATTTGTTTTCAAATGCTCCATGACCGGCCTATATTGAAGTATGTACGGTAAAATAATTAACTTAAAGAGATGTGTACCTTTATTTGTGGTGTCTGTTGTCTGCAGAACTTGTTTACTCGGAGCTGCATGCTCAGTGAGCATTCGCAGAGAATTACACACTGAGGAAATAAAAACATGTAATGAAATACATTTTTTTTCTCTTTTATCAGAACTGTAAAAAAAAAATAACAACACCGATTTCGCAATATTAATGGTAAAAAAGATCAATACCACACAAGAAGCAATTTCAAAAATAGATTTATCATACATTCATACTATTCAATTTTATGATATGCGTCAAATAAAAATAATAACAAAAATAAAAATAATGGCAAGAATTAATTATACCTGTTTCAGAATAAAAAAGAATAAATGTAAGCATCACTTTTTGTGCTAAAAAACAAACCTTACTAATATAACTACCCACCACCACCACCACTAGTACAACAAAATCTGTTACTTTTGTAATTATTTATATAGCTATTGCTACTATTACTGTTACTGCCTTTATTACTACCATAATACTATAATTTTTACTGCTACTAAATGTAACTAATACTATACAATTATATATTACAATTAATGTTTCAATTATTTCTACTACTGCTACTGCCAACACTATTATTGTTATTGCTACTAATACTATACTAATACTATTGTTAATACCATTATTATTATTATTATTATTATTCTTACTATTATTACCACTGTTTCCACACTATTGTTATTGCTACTAGCTCTATAAAACTGCTACCATTAATACTATTATTACTGTTTCTACCACTGCCATTACTTCCACTAATATTATTATTGTAATTGCGATTAGTCCTATTACTACCACTGCTGCTGCTGCTGCTGCTACTACTACTACTACTACTACTTATATTATTGCTTCTAATGCACCAGCTTCTACTACTCCCATCAACAACAGTTTTATTGTCACTACTACCACTACAACAACTACAATACAACTACTTCCCTGTTCATGTTACTTACTAACAACAGTAATAATTCTGATTACAGAACAGATGTAATAACACACTTCTGACATCAATTTTATAAACCATTTTATTTATTTGTTAATATGCTGCATATACAATTAAATGGATTTTGTTAATTGGTGTTTACCTGGAATTTATGACATAAATTTAATAAACCATTTTATTTATTTGTTAATATGCTGCATATATAATTAAGTGGATTTTGTTAATTAGTGTTTACCTGGAATTCTTTGAGGTAAGACAGATCTGTATCCTCTGTGAGAGGAAATGTCAAGGTCTGTACTGTCACGTAGGGGTTTAGTTCAGCTAATCTACCTGCACTAGACTCAGCTCTGGAAAAAAAAAAAAAAATAATAATAAAAAATAAAAATAATATATAATAAATAAATAAAAAAATAAATATATAAAAAAAATAAATATACAAAACTTTAAAAAAAAAAAAAAAAAAAAAAAAAAAAAAAAAAAAAAAAAAAAAAAAATAAAAAATAAAATAAAATAAATGACAGAAAAAAGTAAAGGGCAAATTAAAAAAACAAAAAAAAAAAACAATTACTAAATTACAAAAAAAAAAAAAAAAAAAAAAATAAATAAATAACAATAAGTAAATAACATAAAAGAAACAATCTTAAGACCATCACCATAATATCTGCAACACAAACAGAATGCTAAAATCATTATATCAATTTTCCATCAATCTGTACAATTATGTTTTACATCTGTTATAGCTTTAATTCTGGACACACAAATTAATTAAATGCTATCTGATACTTTAATGGCTAACACAGAAGATGAACCATGTCTGACTTGAGTGAATCTGACAGGAATACAATGTGATTTCACATGACAGAACACACCCAGTGTGCATATGTCCATATCTCTGACACAAACAAGTTAGTGAAACTAGTATTTGCTATTGTTGGTCAAATAAATAGTCAGTATTTAGTTCACTCCAGACAAAATATGTAATTTTAAGTTATTCCAAACAAAAAAACTACTCATAAAATTCTTGCATTATCCCAAATGTTTGATTAAAGAAGATATTTGCAACTGGTATCTAGAAATCATATTCTTTCATCTTTCTCAGATGTATTTTACAAGCAGTATTTGTAATTTATTGGTATACTGGGAAAGAAACAATCTGCTGTCTATCTATATTATCAAATTTATTTGACAACTGAATTCAATCAGAAGACACTTACTGTTATAAGGTACACACAACATATGTTTAATCTATATAATTATATAAACTTATACAGATCATAAGAGAAAAAAAAATCTCTTTTTTTAATTAGCAGCAAGGATTATTTTGTATTTATATATCTATCTAGGATGATACCTCTCTCTCTATCTTTTCCTTTATAGATCTACAGATAGAGATATGCATATTTACAAAGTTTATGAACCACACATTCAGATAAACAAGTCATGGATTACTAGTTAGGACTGGAAAAAGCTACACCATAAAGAAAGAAACAGGTTGGGATGTCTTTCAGTGGAGTATCACTTGTCTTCTTGTTTCATATGAATATAAGCAAAGTAAAACTGATACATGACTGGTTGATATTACATTGTGTTGACCTCTTGTTAAAACCATTCATGAAAAAAGATCAAAATCAATTTAGAAACATATATAAAAAAAAAAAAAAAAAAAAAAAAAAAGATTAAACTGATAAAACTCTATTACCAGTAGCATATTAAAATGGACAAAACCCAGCATTTTCCCTTTAAACATCTGGCAAACATGCACATTAACATAAAATTATAGCTCTTGGTAAACAACATAGTGATTATTAACTCCCATTTAATCCTTTGTCTTTGTCAAATGTGTGTTATACTGAACAACAATAGAATAATTTAGCAAAGTGACCTCTGTTAGTAATTTCCTTTGTTATGTATTCCTTCTTATACAGAGAAATCAAATATTCATACTGTTGTTAGGTAATGAATATACAGACAGACAGATGGAAAGATGCTACAGTGGATTAACAAATTAATGAATGGATAGGGCAAGTCAATGTTCAAGATGATAAAACTGATAAATGGACTAACAGAAAGACACACATATATATATGGACAGATGGACATTAAACTACTGAACATCATAGTTAAATAAATGCAACAAAAGAATGAACATAACTAATTAATATTATAAAACAAATAGTTTTCTTTTTTCGTAAAAAGGGTACAAAATCATTTTTATTTTATAAGAATTTTTTTTTTTTTAAACAAGTGGTTCAGGACCATCTTATAATATGAAACAACACACACACACACACAATCTTGATGACCATCTAACAATATGAAACAAATAATGCACTTAAAAATACACACAACAAACCTAATACAATACCAAACATAATTTTTACAAATTACATGCAGCAACTTTCAAATCGTCATTAATATTTATGCTTCTGTTATCTCATTAACAGACAGTTGACATCAGACTGGGTGAAAAGCGGTTTCAGTATAATTAAACAGCTGTTGGGAGCGAGTGCACTGGGGTTTGTTGTTTCAAAACTAATTCCACGATAATGACGGGTATAATGATGACCTCAGTTGGTCCCCGATCGAATGTCTTGTGATATTTCAATTTCCACGTCACCTCTGCTGCTATAACCAAATGGCAATTAATAACAAGCAGCAGAATTAATGCTGGAACAATGCTGCTTCAGTTTGGCAGGGCACCCGTCTGTTAATCAAATTACTGGGAGGCCGGTGTAAGCTCGAATGACCTTTAAGATTCTGGTCAAATGGCGCCTCTGCTAGATCAATGGAAGAATAAATAAAATTCATTTAATGGTTTATTTAAGTAATGTGAGACACATCCAAATTATTTTCAATGTTAATTGTTAATGTCACAGGTTAAGGGTTTCAAAAACGTATTTTTCTGAAACCTGTGAAAAAATAAATGATTATTTATTTAATGTTAAGCTGTATCCAAAATATTCTTTATGTTTGAAACTGTTAATCTCTCTTAATGTTATCTTAGTAAAAGATTTCAAATATTTGTTAACCAGTGTAAATGCAAGTAGTCTTTAAGATTCTGATTAAATGACAGTTCAAAATCTCTGAAAGAATGAATAATTATTTAATGATAGTAACATCCAAATATTTTATATGTCAGTTGTTAATATTCTAGGTTGATGTTTAAAATATTTACTATTCTTAAACCAGTGTAAAAGGAAACACAGACTTTAAGATTCTGATTAAATGATGGTTCAAAATGAATAAGTTTTTAATGCTAGTCATATCCAAAACATTTTTTGACCAAAGATTTCATTTGTTATTCAGAGACCAGTGAAAGAATGTTCAGAAGATTTTTTATTTAATGATAGTCATATCCAGAATATTTTAATGCTAATTTTGTTAATTTTGTTAATGTTACTAGGTCATAGGTTTCATATTATTAAAAGAAAAAACCCCACTAACAACTGTAGTAATTAATAAATATATATATATATATAGCTGTTGGTGGGTTTTTTCTTTTAATAATAAAATAACTTTATGGCAGGCCAACAGCTACTCTTATTAATTAAATTTAAAAAAAAAAAAAAAAAAACATTCTGTAAACTTTAAACAGACAAGAAAAAATAATCAACAAAATCAACAACAACAAAAAAAAAAAAAAAAAAATAGGAAAAAAAAGAAAGAACATTTTTAGCAAAAGAACACAGGTTAGATCAGGAATCAATTCTAAGAATGGACATTTGTTCTGTTTCTCATTCAATCAGAATGTGACTGGATGGTAAATGATAAGCCATAGTTTTATGTATTCCAGGATGTCAAATCAACTTTACTTGGTTAAGTGCAACAAGGATCAAGCACACCATTCATGGACACAACTTCATGACACCCAGCCATGAATAAATGAATGAACAAATATTTTACAGTGTCCCAGAACAAGGTTTTGGCACTAAGTACAAAATTATAGATAGATTTTGATAAAATAGTTCTGTATTTTGAAATGAAGCAACATCAGAAATGTTTGGATCCTAAACTGCTAAAAAAAAATTATATATGTAATAAAGTTTCAGTGTTACCCACTGTTTGATAAAAGTATGTCTGGATTATATACCTACTGATAAAGCACACCCAAAGGTGGCAGCCACACTTTATATATGCCCATCAACAGTATTTGTTCAATTTCATTAAAAAAAAAAAAAAAAAAAACATAATAAAAAATAATAATAAATAAATAAATAAATTAATTAAAAAAAAAAAAAAACTAAAAAAAAATAAAAAAAATAATAGTAATACCAGGATGAGAACAAAGATGTTTAAAACTGAAATTTAAAGACAAATTTTACAAAAACTGAACTGGATGTTGTCTGTAATTTATCACTAACATTGACGAAACCAGTTGGCAAAGTGAACAGTTCTTAAACCCCCAAGACATTTCTGTTCTTCATCAGTAACAGAATTGTTTTCTTTTGTTTTTGTTTTTTTTATTAACTAAACCTTCTCAGTTAACAGTATAATGGGGGTTTTTTTCATCCATTTTTTTAATTTTTGGGAACATTTTAAATTGAATATTTTTGTTTTCTAATATTAAAACAGCAAATATTTCTACTTAATTAAATTTTATTCTGCCGACCTACTTTTATATTAAAATATACATATCATTATTATTATTGGAATGATTATAATTAAAACTGTCCAGATTTATCATTTTATGACTTTAATTTAATATAATTAAAATTAACCAATGAAATGTGTATTTAAAGATGTTACTATGTTTTTAATCACATCCTGTTTATAATAACAATCTAGTTACAGTGTTACAGTTTAACTACATTCTACTAAATCTGTGGTGTCACTTAGGCATGAAACAAATTTCCTTTTGGTGTAAAAATATATTTTTTTTAAAACTCATTCTATCTGAAAAGAGAGATTCAAACTAATTAAAATACTGAACATTGTTATCCAAGTTAATGTCACTGAAATAAAAATGTATTATGTTGTGCAGAAAGTATTTTTAATGTGGAAAAGGTTATTTTTATATTAACAGGCCCAAAAAAAACGTTTGAAACAAATAATTTGATAATAATCATAAGAAAATATAATAAAAAAATAGAATATGAAAAAATAAATAAAAGAAAAAAATCAAATCAAATATTAGTTAATAAAATGAATAAATAGAAATCTTATAAATAAATAAATAAATAAATATATAAATAAATAAATAATAAACTGAAAATAGAAATAAAATTCAAATTAGCAAAAAATACAGATAAAATAAAATAAACAATTAATAATTATCATCATGATTAATAAGTTATTTACAAACAGTAATTAATTTTTGTTTTAATTCATTTATTTATTTTATTTATTTATTATTATTCTTTGATTTTTAGTATAGAACAAGGATCAGACATGAGTTTACAAAACAATATTGCATTTACGACCAACCCTCTGTAACCATGGTGATTTACTAAACACTGTGGTCAGGTGATACATCTCCTGAGAGTGAAAAGGACAATTAATTAATGTTAGTGAAATAAAAGTCGTGAAAATCAATAAAAGTCTTAACTGTAGCTTCATTCTGTCACTGTGACAGCAGAGGTTCGTTAAGACAAAGGGTGTAGTCTGGGAGTCAAATTTAAAAACATGACACCCAACTTCTTTGAAAAGGTAAAAAAAAAAAATTCAACTGGTATTTTGTGTTACACCAAATAAATAATAATAAAATAAAACAAAACAAAATAAATAAATAAATAAATAAATAAATAAATAAATAAATAAATAAATAATGTAATAATGAAATAATGAAAGAAAGAAAGAAACAAATAAATAAATAATGAAAGAAAGAAAGAAACAAACAAATAATTAAATAAATAAATAAATATAAAACAAATCTATCTCTCTCTCTAAATTTAAAAAGAAGAAAGTTTTATTATAATCGTATTCCAGTATCTTTATGCTATTATCATATTTCCCTTGTCTAATTTATAAAAATGTATTTTCATGTTAAAAAAAAAAAAATACTATTTGCATTATTAGATTTTTTTATTTTTTTAACTTATAAACACATGCCATATATCTATCTATCTGTATGGTGTTGCTGGAATGAAACAGACTTGCTTATTCAATAAAAAATAATAAATAAATAAAAACTATACTTTTTCTCTTTGTTAATAATTTGTTTTAGAAGACAGAAGTAATTTTTTCTGGACACCAAAGACAAACTGCAATAAATAAATTATGTAAATAAAAATATTGATGTTTTGTTGCAAACTAACAATAATTTTAAAAAGACTGACTTTATATCATTTAATAATAATAATAATAATAATAATAATAATAATAATAATAATAATAATAATAATTTAAAAAAATTTAAAATAAAATAAAATAATAATAAACAATTTTTTTTTAAATAAAAAAAAATAAAAATAATAATAATCAAAAATTACAAAACAAAATAAAAAAAAATAAAATAAAAATAATATATAAATCGTTGAAGTAGACATATTTATATACATTAAACTGAATAATGTTGGCAATAAAGTATTAGCAAATATAGACAGGCCATATATCACACTAAAATTTCATAAACATATCAGTGGAAACGATATGAAATTTTCAAAAAAATCTCAAATTAGTTAATAATTTCTGATTTGTAGCAATGCAATCTTCTACAGGTTGCAACCACAGAAATAAGAAATGAGATTAGATCATACACTGATAAATGTTGATAAGATCGATCACTTGCAGTATCATCTAATTCATATCAATTATTAAAACGAATTATATACAGCTGTACACACAAACAAAGTCTGTGAATGCTGTCATCGATTATAAAAATACTTTGTAACTTCAAATACATTTATTTTGCTTGGACATTTTCTTTTCTTTATAGTGATTTAGACTAGGCTGGTTTTTAACCATTCATGTATTTAGATCATGCGTTAGAACCCTGTGCATAATTTGTAGTCCTTTCAGATGAAAATCTAACAGCTCTCATCCATCAGTTATAGAACAGTCTATATCCATCAGATAAAAATATTAGATAGCTAAACCTTGATACTAATTCCTAAAATTAATAACAAGCCTCTCTGTAAACATTGTGCTATAAATATACACTGTGCTGTTTCATCTCAAGGTTTTGTTAAAATTTTAAATGACAACCAACAAGGAGACTATTGTTAATGAAAATGTACTTAAAGGAACTGCTTTGAGTATTTTATGACAGTAGAATCATTTTTACGTTTTCTTTTTTTTTAATTATTTTTTTTATTGTTACTGCTTTTCTATATCAATGTTATATTGATTTGTTTTTTGTCATCTCACTTCAAATTTTATATTTTTCATGTTAATAGACACTTTGATTCAATTAGTTCCATCAAAAAATTTATAAAATGTCTAAAATTAAAAACTATGGTGATAAAAAACACAAAATCAAACATGACATGTTGAAATAGAAAAATATATAAATATATGTAAAATTTTTTTAAAAAAGGAATCTTTGCCAAAATAATAATAATACTGAATTAAATGCACATGTAAAAGAAACCCCCAAAACAACAATGAAAACCAAAAAATATAAAGAAGAAAGGAACAAAAATATATAAAAAAAAAAAAGAATAATAAAAAAAATTAAAGATATACAAAGTGTATAAGTGACATTTGGTTAACATTTATTATTATTCTCACAAAATAAAACACTTGATATACCCAACATATTATTACATTACAGAAATCTTATTTGGTATCTTATGGATATATAATTACATGAATATACATACGATATCATCACTATATTAATAAAGCCATTGGTTTTAAAATGTTCTATTACTTTTCACTAAACCTTCATAAGCTGGTCACTTGTCAGCTTCTACAACGTGACAGAAAACAGACTGGCAGAAGTATTGTCTAATATAAGAATGTTTACAATCCACAGATGTATTGTTTAATTATTCTGGACAGCCTAACCTGAGCCGGCAGTTATGATGTAAACTCTCTGGAGAATTTTGTGTTCACTGATAAGGGAATTTTATTTGAATGAAATTTTCAGTGGATTGTGTGAACAGTGCTGTTGTTATTTAACAGTATTCAGCTGAGAATTGTATTTTCTGATGTTGTCTGATATGATATGATAATATGTAACTGCTATTAATGAATTACTGCACTTCATTTTCAGTAGTTTGTAAATGCTTAGTGAAGCAACAGAATCAATTAATAGAATGAATGATTTACTTATGCCGTTATGGCTTAAAAACATCATGCATTAGGTACTCACAGTTATAAAACGTTTTTAAAAGCCAAAAAATTGAAAGTCACCATAACAGCTCACATCAGACAAGAACACATCTATAACATAACTTATAAGCAAGATCGTTTAAAATAAATGTGCAACGCATATATCTTTTTAGTAGGAATGTAAAGATGAATATACAATGTGCAGATATTTTTGTTTAGCTTCCCAAATTCAGTGTGTTCACTCATAAAAATTAGTACATGCTTGATTATGTAGACACAAACTTAATGGTATCGCATTCAGTATACAAAAAGAAAATATCCAAACCTCGCTCTGTGAAACCTGTTTACTGTGATGCAACAGTGTTGTGTCTTGTAACTGTTTTATCTGAATTCAAATATATTCTGAGAATTCACATGCAAAAGGAATCAAGTATGTAGCATCATCTTTTTTAATATCAATAATTAATATATGTACTGATATGTATTCACCAAAACATGCAGCTATCAAAGTATGGCTTATTTTAACCAGAAAAATACCAAGATGTTGTTGTTTTGTCATTTTTTTTTTCCTTTTTTTTGGTGGGGTTTACAATAACTTTACCACAGACATCATTTTGATAAATCTATTGTGCTGTATGAACTTGAATGCACAGTAGTCTAACTGAGGATTGAGATGATATCATCCTGGGACCTGAAATAATTTCTCTGGCTATTCTGCTGCTTTTTTCTACTCTACAGTTAGTGCAATAATAAAATGTCAGGTGTACCTGTTTTTATTATTTGAAACATCACTTTCTCGTAGAAAGAACTGTGTGCCTAGATCAGCAATTGTTGCTTGTTTGCCATCCTGGATTGTTAAAGACTGATAAAAAAATATAAATAATACGTGAAAAATAATTTTGTAAAAATTAAATAGAACACAAAATACATAAAACAAACAAACAATAACTCTAAAACATTATCAGTGTATGTTTTGTTTTATAGTCGAAGGTAATAAATAAAATTAATGTGTTCTAAACACAAAATTACTTATTCATTTCTTGAAAAAGATAATTATCAAAGCACATCATGTGCTTGAAACTGAAAATAAGCAATATGCAATATATTTCAATATGATAAAGAAATTGTGAACAAAATTCAACAAATAAGAATAAAATTTAAAAATATACAAATGCTCTAGCATTTATCAAGGTAGCACAACTTAGGAAGCATCACATTGTTTACTGAAATATTTCTTAGTGATAAGTAAATTTAAAAACACATTTAAAGAGTTGATGATATAAAATAAGCTTTTTAAAAAACAAATCTTACCTTCACACCTGCCAGAACAATGTTCTTGGCTGGAAATAAAATAAAATTAATTTTGCAAAATATAACAAATTTATGATTGTGGAAAAATTAAAGAAAACAAGAATAATATAAATGTTCATATATATATATGTATTCTGTATTTTATTATCTTCAATGTCTTTTTAATAGTTTGTGAATAAAAATATATTATTGTTTATTAAATAATATAATATTTAATTTTAAGCCTAACTTTTTTATGCTTATTTGCTAAATTTATGACTGTCAGAAAATAAAAAACAACATGAATAATATAAATATTCAGGGTCTTTTTATAGCTTGCAAATAAAAATATATTGCTGTTTATATAACATGAATTTAAGCCACTTTTTGATACTTATTTGGTAAATGTGGAAATACATCAAAAACTGAAGTAAATGCAAGTTATATTTTTACTTCATTTTGTTTTTTGTTATTATTTTTTTTAAATATAACTTTTTTTAAATTCTGATTACAAATATAACAAATATAAAATTATAAATTCATTTGAATAGAATTAAAAATGCTTTCCTTTCTATTCAAAATCATGCTTTTATTTTCTGTTGCTACTAATGACTGTAACATTATTGACTGTTTATCTATTTTAGATTTCCAAGAACAAATGCCAGCTGTTTTGCATGATCTGTACCTACAAGTCTCCAAATTGTCTCTTTAATATTTTAAAGTAGTCTTGGCGTGCCCATACAATCCCCTGGTGCACACAATTATTATCTGGCGCCAAAGGGCAGATACAATCTATTTACAGTAGCAGACAGCAAGTAAGATAAAAAAAATAATAAAAATTTGAAAAAACATATAGGTAAACATACCAATTTCAATGCCCAGGCCACCTAGTCCATACACCAGTACTGAGGAAGTGGCCATACGCTTCATTGCACTGTCTCCAAGGACATATCGTTGTCGACTAAAACAAATATCAATTAAACATGTAAAATAATATTCATTTGGTCCAAGTATTTTGAACTTAATTTGAACTGGGACTGAAAGCAATAAGGAATTACCAAATATGAAGAAAATATTTTTTTGAATCACACAGATATAAACTCATTGGTAGTGTCAGAATTAGAATATTATCAGTTTTCATATTTTCTTGTATTTCAAATAACAATCATTGCATGCTCAAATGTATCCTAGTGACACAATCAATACATTTATGACTTACTCCAAGATTTTAAACTGTATTAAATTTACTGAAAAAATCGTAAAATGGAGGAACAAACCTATAAAGAGAATCATCTATTTCCACTTCTGCAGCCATCTTTAATTCAGATTATTGAAATGACTAACAAATCTGAAAAATATCAACTATTTTTAATAATAATAATAATAATTTATAATAATAGAGCTATAGCTTTCAATTTATTACCAAGTTAAAATTTGTTTGATATTTTCAGAAATTGTTATGCCAGTAATTTTTAAAAAACATATTGGTGTTTTTATTATTATTAAATTCTTTTTACTACCAAGTGATTTATTTAAATTTTTGTGAAACATTAGATGTATCATATCTGCAGTTTAACATGTTTATATACCTGATGGACACACAGCATTATTTAGAAATAACAAAACAAATTTTTATAAACATTTGTCTTCCTAACTTATGAAAATGAAAATAGAAGGTAACACTTTCATTATTTATTCTAAAAATATATATTAAACAGTTTATCACTTTATGTCAATATATAATCATTATAATACTGAAGTGGGCTAAAAGTTATACGTAGAAGATAATTGGAAAATGTATTTAAAATCACAGACATATTCTTTACAATTTGATTAAATAATGAATTCGATGAATCATTCATTGTCAAAACTGAAAATATCATTATCATGATTACAGATTTCTTATTAGGTTTATCATGTTGTACCGCTTAGTAAACACAGTTTGGCAGCTGAACATTTTATATTTAAAGATCAACACAAAACAATTATAACGCAACAATTTATATATAAAGCCTTTATCATAAATTAAAGTAATGTCTTGAAACACGCATACTTGTTTTATAAAGCTTTCAGTTCCTGTCTCGCATCCCAATCCGTCTATATACGAACCGGAAATAAAGCCAACATGTTTTGTAAACAACATTTGTATTGGTCAATCTTGGAGAAGCGCAGAATTTCACCAATGAAATCAGCATTAACAAACACGGTCATATGATTCAGCAACTTGAATGATTCAGGCAAAAAGACACGCCACCTTGTATTTTTAAACTGAAAAGGGAAATAACTCTCCTCGCTTGTCACATGCACAGAAAAAGTAGCCGGTCGAGGATTTTCACCGATCTTCAGAGTTGAGCTGCAAAGTATAATGGCGACGGAAAGTATGCTCGGTTCTGAAACGGATGATCTTAGCTTTTCAAATCCACCAGGAGCTGCATTACTTTTAATAATCGGAGAACCTCATTCAGAGGGACACAGGAATTTAATTTTGGAGGAGATTACGAAAGGTAAGCAAAGAAAATTGTTTTCAAACATTTGACAAGTGCGTGATGAAGTTTTTACTTCTTTTTTTAACATTTTTCTTCAAATTAACATAACATTATGTCGTCTGGCAGATCTGCCAGAAATATACATACGTTCCAAGAGGCAATGATTATAGTTATATAATGCAATTTTAAATCAAAGAAAAAATATTAATTAAACTTTAAAAAAAAAAAAAAACAAATGGTTTGGGTGGGTTTTTTTGTGGTAACAAATCAATGGCAAATGTTTAACCATGTCTGATGTATTTTTCTCAATTTAAATGTTATATAGGATTATTCAGGTTGGCATCAGAAATGTATCTGTATGGCTTCATTTTGTATAAAATAATGTTATACTTAACCTCAGTTTATTTCTTGCAAAACTATTAATTAAAACATCACAATTTGGTAAAGGATACATATAGACTATTACAGTTCTTCAGGAAAAAATGAAAATGTATTGCATTATTATTTTATTTTTTTTTTCAAACATATTCTGAAAATATTTATTCCATTATATATATTGTGTTATATTTTTGTGGATTTGATCATCTCACTATTATGATATTATCAGATTTAAAATTTTCTGCAGAATTTGGATACTATTAAAAACAATGTGTAAATTTAATTACTTTTGTGTATTATTTAAATGATTTTGTCTGACCCACTTGTATCTTTATTAAAATAACACATTCCACTTGCATTCCATTCTGCAACACCTGTCAATTTCTGAAGTGTTCTGAGAGCCATTTGTTTTAATCAATATCAAGATGTTAGATATTTAGTCAAGACTACATCTAATTTAAGGTCGATGATGTCATTATTTTTTTTTTATTTTTTTTTTCCATCTCTGACTAATCCAAGATGAAAGTGCCAGGTTGGCATATACAATTATCATAATTTATACTTTTTATCAAGTGCAATGCATCATGGCCTAACATTCTTTATGGTGAAACACAGTGTGAACAGTAAAAACATTTTTCTTACTCTGTAACTGCTTTATGTATATCTTTCAATGTTGGAAGAAAAGGAATAGCCTTTATGATAAAAGTCTGACAAACTTTAAACACTGATTACAGATAATAAATTTCAAAGCAGAGGCAGAAGATCAGACATTACACATATTTCAATCATTAAATACATTTATTGTCATCTGTAAATAGTTCTGTTTGTATACTTCATATGAATTGTTGCAATATGCACAATTGTTTATCTGCTTGTATACATATGCATTAAAATGTGATGTCACTTTTTCTTAGGTGTAAATTTATAAAAAAAAAATTTAAATGCATATTGACAAAGAGGTACAAGTTAATGAAGTCTGACTGGTAAATGTAGTCAGTGTAAGTAAACTACCAAGAAATTGTTTATTTTTATATATTTTTTCTCTCCCTCTCTTTTTGTCTAATGTTAATGCAATTACAAATTAAGCAGATGATTTAATTTATTACTAAGATCCTGGTGAAGGGAGAGTGCATCATCTTCCCATTATCCCAACTAAATAACGGCTGACCTATGATACTTTTTATGTAGTCACTCCTGTCTGTTTTCACTTTAGGTGAAGGTACTCAACATAGTAATAAGTCATGTGACAAGTGAGACATTTTAAACTACTGCTTTCTGCAACTGTAAAAGGTCATACTAATTATTTTCTAGATAATTCCATACAAATATATATATGCAAATGTAAATCCTTAAAATACTTTTAAACTATTAAACATTTTAAAAATAATGATTGAAATCTTTATCATTTATGTTATCTTCTGTATTGTATTAAAATAAATCAGACTGATAGGGGGAAAAATTGGACTTTCAAAAAACAAAATATATACAAAATAACCAGGGTTTTTTTTTTTTTTTTTTTTGTTTAATTATTATTTTTAAATATGAAATGTTAAATGGGACTTTGTTATAAATGCTAAAATTGCTCCATCACATCTAATTTTCACTTTTTAGGTAATTTCAACAAAAACAGTTACCATATTTTTAAAGTTTCCATAGTTCTTATATTATAAAAGACTTTATAAAATGGACATAGAAATTATGTAGTCAACCTTTGTTTTTACTACCTTTGCATATATAGCATTGCTGTTACCATAACAAAGCCATTGACCTTATAAGGGATACATTTTTCTCTACCCAGTTGTCAGGTACATTTATATGGTTCCATGTTGGATTTGGTAATTAGTGATTGATTAATAGGAGGTTTCTGGTAACCTGCTGTTTACAAAGACTTGGTGACAGACCTAGAACAAAGGGCCATGTCTGTCGCTAGTGCACCCATTCACCTGTCTGCCATATCAATAGGAAGACATTCCTGTTATTCTTTCTTCTTTTTTTGTTTAACATATTGGTAGTGGTATAATGGGGTCGTAGTCCAGTAGTCAGATACTGGATGGTGAGTTTAATATCATCAGCGAAACAATGGTCATTTATGTTTCTTTATGGCATCAGTGTATTAAAAAGCAATTAGCCACATGTTGGATGTAGTTTTGTGTTATTGATCTTATGCCATCTTTTGTTCATGGTGTTGGTGAATTTCCTCCTCTTTAAGTTTTGAGTATTCAGAACCTGTTTTTGTTGCCATATGTTACTGGAGAGAGAAAAAAAAAAAAAAAGGAAAAGCCTATAATTATTTTTAAAAAATTAAAAAGAAGAACATTTTGTGTAGATTTCCGTTGTTAATGTATAATTTTGGTTTCATATTATACTAACAGTTTTTGGTTAATGAACCTGAATTATATTTTCATGTAATATTATTTTTTTACTTTATTTCTACATACATTATTTAAGAAATACTAAATTATTATTTAGCATTTTTGCTCAGAATATACTGTTGCACATTGTATTCAAAATGTTGTTTATGTTAATGTTTTATTCAATGTTGTATTTATGCACATGTATGAACAATAATGTTAGTACACCTGTATTGAATACTATAAAAATATATTAGTCACCGATTGCACATATACTTCTATTCACTCCATGCAAAATCACTGTTTAATTACAAACTATACAATAACTGTATAAGTATATTTAAAATATAGCCATTTCAGTTTGTTTGGTGTATGTATGTATCTGTCAACATAGATATGTATTAATGTTCACTGCCATAATTTATGATTCATAAATTATGAGAGCTATATATATTTTTAATGATTATTTCTGAGGGCTTTTAAAGAGTAAGTAATATTCCATATGGTTTTTCTTTTTATATGTAATGTAAGTGGGTTTTAAATCTCTAATTTAATATAAATAGCCTAAATGGTTTATTGAAAATCTGGGTTAAAAAAAAGAAAAAAAAAGAATAATATATGAGCTTATATTTTATTTTAATTTTTATAATTTTTGTAATTTTAATTTTTTTTGTAATTTTTTTTTTTTAAATTCGGTGTAAAGAGTTTCAAGAGACTGTGAAATAATGGACTTTAATTTTTTTTTTTTCTTTTTTTTTCTTTGTTATTGTAAAATATTGTGTGTCATGTGGAAGGGTGTTGGCATTGTCTGCAGAGTAACAACAACAGTGTGCAGCTTCCTCTTACACTGTAGGCTGTTGTGTTGAAATAGGCAGTGAGTCATTCAGGGAGGCTGAGATGGGGGCCAAGTCAGCAGCGTGTACGCTTGTGTAATATTATCACATGAATGAGGATGGCTGTTTGTATGTGTGTACACATTCTCACAGTTTGTTCTTCAGCCTTGCATGTGTTACTGCTCCATCCCTGTTCCCTTCTTGTTTATTTTAGTCACTTCTCATTGTGTCTTACTCATTCTACATGCTCTGCAGAAACCTCCTGCTTCTTACATTGAGGCAGATTTTCTTTCCTTCATTTTTTTGTTTATTTTCTGAAGCTTTTCGAGCCCTTTTGTTTTGCTTCTTTAAAATATTTCCTTTTCCAGAATTAAAAAAAAAAAAAAAAGATCTGCAGCTAGGAAAATTTCAGATTTGTTTTATTTTTTTAAAAACACAATATAACAAAGACATTTAAAAAAAAAAAAGTAGCTTTTTTCTGTGGAATTAGCAAGAGAAAATTGTACTTTGCTTTCATAGTGACCTCTTATTTTGTCAGTGTTAGTAAATTACCATGGTTACTAATGGACAGTTGTAAAAAAAAAAAAAAAAAAAAAAAAAAATCATAGCCTTTTTAAAAAAAAAATTTAATACTGTTAATGTGTATTCTATATTATAAAATACCTTTTGACCATGGCTAGTACATAGAAGCTTTTACCTAAATCTGTACCAAAACATTTTTTAGTTAAAATTATTTTTAAAAAGTGCAAGGTTTAAAAAATCTGTTTGTCACCAGTAATTATGATTGATTATGAATTATTAATAGATATATTTAGTACTTAGTACAGCTGATCCATAAACATTGATTAATTATAGTAATTGACTTTAATAATATAAATACCAAAAAACTATGTTAGCAGTTTGTTGTATTCTGTATTCAGATTCTTAATTTCACTTTTTATTAGTAATAAATAAGTTTTCTTATTGTTATTTAGAGAAATAAAATGGAAATCCAAGAAAATTACAAAATAAAATGAAAAAGAAATTATTGGGGGAAATAAATAATTAGAACTGTTTTGATGAATCACTAGGTTATTTTAATTTTTGCTAAATTTATTTATGTTTAAAATGTTGCTTAAAACATGGATTTCTTAATTATAATTTATAGCAAAATATTTGTACTGAAAAATAATGTAAGAATTTTTTTTTTTTTTTTAAACTGATTTTAGTGGGACATTTTTGTTTGTTTTTTGTGTTTTACTTTGTTTTTACTGATACCAAACTGAAACTCAACCTGTAATCAAATGCATTGTTCATGTTTGAAACCTTCTCAATTCACAGAATCTTTGTCTCAAGTACATTATCCCAGTAATTGTGCTGTCGCTTTCAGAACCCTTTTCCATTTGATTTAGTTATTTTAAATTATGCCGTTATATCACATTCACATGACTAAGCTCCATCAATATCCAATTTTCCCGTTTCGAACACAGCTTTTACTCAAGAGATCGCTGCAGATTTCTTCTGGGTCAGCTCGACTTAATGTCATTATCAATGTCTGACACAAGAGGGACCCGCCAGGTTAAAATATTCTGCAAGTTTTTCACTGCAGAATAATGCTATGCTCCATTTGAGATTTCCATTGTTTAGTGTGGGTGAAAATTACACTTCGTTCATTGGCAAAAGTGCTGGTTAAATGAATGTTGTTTGAACAGAATCTAATTCAAAATTATAATGTACGTTCATTTTCAGATAAAATAAATTTATTACTATGAGAATGAGATTTGGTTAAATTATTGTAATTTTTTAGAATTTCGGCTTTTATTAATTTTTTTCTCAAATTCTGAAAGGTTTCTCTTGTAGCAGATTAATTTTGTCTGTGTAACTGTCATTTATTTCAATGAATCATATTAGAATTATTTGCAACATGGTATCTTAAATTTTGATTAGTGTTCATATATATACATATATATGAACACATACAAGATTTATTTAGCAAAATTGATTTTTATTCTTTCTTTCTGAGTAAGAAAATAAAATAACTAAATGATCAAGAAAACAGAAGACAAAAAGATCATTGGTTACTAGTATAATGTTTCAAAAATGGTATCTATGTAAATAAGTGCTTTTTGCTAATTGATCAATTTTCTTCTGTTTAAACATTTGGTTAGAAACGTAATGTGTTAGCTCTTTGCTTTAAAAATATTGTATTTCAACATTAATTATTTCATAATTTTATCGATAAGCAGTACAAACTAATACAGCTTCTGGTATTCTGTATATTGATTTATTAATACACTAATATGTTGCTTTACCTCTCAGCTGAATAATTGAATGCTAATATACTGTTACAGTTCAGTTTTTATGTTTTCTTAACACTAATAATTTTTCTGTTATTTCATTTATTGTTTTGACAGGTTTTAATAACTAATACAATAAACATATTAGCGTTATTAAATTTCTTTTTAAATAATTTTTTTTTTTAATACTCTGATTGTACTTAACAGATCAGCTTTCCAGTTATTTGAACTGTATTTTTCTCTATGTTCTGTGATTAAGTGTGTATATTTTTAACATATTTTTCTTGTTGTTTTTTTTTTGTTTGTTTTTTTTCTCACCTTTTCTTTTGATTTAGACTTACGTTTAAATTTTGATTTCATATTAATAGTGACCATTTTTGAATCAAGACTAATCTTTTATATCTGACTCAAAAGAAGTGTTTTTTGGGTGGGTTTTTTTCTTAATACTTGTTAAACAGTCATTCATTTATTCTAAAAATACTTAGTTGCAATGATATTTAGCCACTGATAACACTGCTAACTCAAAAATTGTACATGTACACATACACTCATATATACTGGGTATTCTTTTAAAAAAAAATTATATTAATTATATTATAAGTAAGTAAACAGTTCAAATTAGGGTAATATCTTTGTCATAAACTATTTTCTTAGGGATGTTTTATTTTTGGATTTACTTCATAAAGTAATAAAAAGACTGCACGATTCAGTTCCCATGGGTATAACATTTTTATTTCAAGTTCATGTGGAATTAACAAGGGCTACCAACCTTAAATTGCTTGTTAAATTAATTTGTTAATGTTATGCATGAAGATTTCATCTCGTGTGGTGACAAATTGAAAAATTAATTTGTTTTTATCACAACCCTCAGCCATTGCTTAAAAATTGTAATTGTTTTAGCACTGTTAAGATTGTAGCTGTTGTTCACTTTTAGGATTTAGTGATTATCATACTAAAACAATAAACAATAAGAATTTTGAGTTTTAATCTGCCCTGTGAACATTTGTAATCAACAAATTGACTAAATCTGCTGATCAATAACAAAGCCACTTTTGTAATTTTAACCAGCTGAATGGTTTCCGTGGTTACCAACTGTCTAGACACCATCCTAAGGGTTCCTTGGAGATGGAACAATCGATTGGATATTATTGTTCCATGCATGTCACACTTCAACTGTTCTGTTTGGCCACAAAACATGATTGCATATCTTAGGGCACTCCTAGGGTAATTCTGTTTATTTCAAGTAGGTGAATGGCGTAATGGTTCATTATGTTGCTCAAATTAATTGGTTCCTTTTAAGACCATTGCAAACAAGCCACATTCAGGAATTTGTCATTTCAGAAATGATACAGACAAAGGTTAGGAATTACTGCATATGTAATAAACATTGTTTACCCAAACAAGCAGATTTATTTATTTTGTAATCATGTTTTACAGAATGTTATAGATATTTCTGTGAATGGGTACTGGACTGGATACAGTAAATATTTGATATGTGATACATATGTAATATTTTCCACACCAGTGATTGATTTTACTATTTATCAAACACCATATTTGTACCATTTAACTAAATGGTCAATGTTGCAGTTTATTTTCCTAATTTCATTTTGATGTCTAAAGGTTTGTCATTGTCTGCTCCCAATCCCCTCAGAATATCATAAAATAAAATATAAATAAATTAACTATTAATTTTTATACAGTGCATAAATTCTAATGCACGCACACACACACACACACACACACACACACACACACACACACACACATTACATTTAGTATAATGAACAAGAAAAAAAAGTCTGTAACATATACATCAACATGAAGGTGTGGTTATGGTGAAAAATGGTCTAATAATATGTACATGTAGGTGAGGTATGTGTGTTTTACATTCTCAAATGGCAGTAATGTTTTCCATATTTTCATACTCTGCCTGGGCCCACATTAAGAGAAACTCACTTGAAGCCTGCTAATGTTTACATCAGATGTTGCTTGTGTTCCTCACTGTAAACTCAGGGACAGGAAATAATTATTTGTGTCAGTTCCCTTGTTTAGAATTTATTGTCTAACCGTCTACAATATTGTTTGAGCATTTTGTTTGTGTCTTTTGTGAAAAAACCCCATCTTGAATTGTTGTGTTGGTAATCTTTTTTTTTTTTTTTTTTTTTTTTTTTTTTTTTTTGTCATTGATTGATTGAATGTTTTTGTGCATCTTTAATATTAATAAGGAACACATTTTTTAAAATTCAGCAATCTATGTTATCTTTCTCTCAATTTTTCAATGTCTCCAGATTCTCTGCATATTTTTTGTATATGTCCTTCTGATTTTTTTTTTTTTATGTTTTACTGTCTTGGATATAGGTCTCTGTATTTCTTTCTTTTTCTCCATTTATTTGACTTTCTCTAAAGCTTGTTTGTGGTTCTGTCTCATTTTTCTCAGTATTTCTTTCTTTTCTGTATTATTTCTGTCTGCATTCTTTTATTTCTTTCTCTAACTCCATTTCTCTCATAGAAACTATATGATTATTTCAGCTAGGCTCCAGATATTTCAGGAATGTGTTTGGCAAGAATGTCCTAAATTGCTGTCTGGGAAATATTCTTTATTTATCACTAAATAAACTGTGTGGACTACTGTGTATGTTTCATTTTGGTAAACAACAAAGATGCTAATCTGAACAAGTATCATGAATACAGATTAAAGCTGTCATGTAATCTACTGTTAATCTGGATAATCTTCCAAATCTTTGATTTTTTCATGCTCTTTTACTAGTGCATAAAAAAAAGAAGAAACATAATCTCAGACAATTGAAAAATGACATTCATCTTCACATGTGCACAAAATGAAACTAGTCAGACATAAAAATTAGATACTTGGTAATGTCTGTTTGTAAGAAGTAGATTTAGATTAAGATTATTACTATTATATTTAGATATACCATCAATTATTTAAAAGGATAAACAAAATACATCCTTTTTTAAAATGAAGATAACACATTAAAATAAAATGGAATCATTGCATTAATAGCCATCTTTCATATAAAATAAATAATGAATCTTCCATGTAATAAATATAGTTAGTTTTTTATGTATTTCAATCGTACTTTAATTATGCATTGATCCATTAAAAAAAAAATACAGCCAAAATACATTTTTAAATTCAGAAAAATAAATAAACGGAAAACATATTTATGTGTTTATTCCAGTCTGGACATTTTCAGGAGCTACCTGCTTTTTGTGTACTTTTACAAGAGGATCTGAATTTGGTCAATACTGGCATTATCTGTGAGCAAATATTCTCACAATTTAAAACAAATGTTTGTGTTCCCGTCTGGACTATCGAGTTTGCTGACTACTAACACCAGACCCAGCTTCTTCCATCGACCTTGAGGTCCTCACTGATATTTTAAGCTCTGCAGTCAAATGTTTGCCATTTTGTCCTTCTAGTGCAAATAACTTGTTAGCGCTAGAAATTATGTGCAAAATCTTACCAAGTTTTTAAACCTGTGTTTACACAAGTTTTACCAAGAAAATATTTCTGCAAATCCACATAAACGGAAAATAAGTGACACAGCAAATAGTAATTTAAGGATAGAAATTTTTATCATGCATTGGTAATAATCTTTGTTCATGTCAGATACAAGTTTTCATTTGTTTGCAAATTGTGACAGTTTTAATGAGAGCATATTGTAATGAATCAAATTTAAAAGCATGAAATGTTTCCTCGTTAAATTATTATCTTGGATAAATTGTTACATTTGTACACACACATATATGCACCATAAGGACAATTTTGCAATAAATTGTAACTTATACCAAGTAGACTTAAGCAATAGGATAACTGATCATTAACATGAATCAGTTTGCCATAATATACTGAAAAATACATTCCAAGAAAAATTATTCTAACTCTTACAGTTCTGTAATAGAAGGTATTGCTTTAGTGTTATGTGTCCAAGATGTGTCAGAGATGGACATGCTTCACTACAGCTTGCACTGACCAGTAGATTGAAACTCTGCAAACCTACTGAACCTATTACCATTGAGCAGAGAGCCAGATCAAACAAGATGAGTTTGTGATGAGGAGGTAAACAGCCTGTATCAGGATTCATTGGCCCTCAGGGCATCTCAGGTCAAAGGTCAGCCCTTATCGGCAAAGTGGTTCTGCCAATTGAAGCAGACTCATGCTGGGGTAACTGGTGTGTGTTCAATACCTCGTGAAAGATGGTTAATCAGGTATGCATTACTCACAAGTGTATTAAAGCAGGTGATAACAAGAGTTAAGATATTGGTAGTACTTTAAAATATTAGCACAAAACCCATTTTGTAATTTGAAAGAAGCACTTAAATATATGTTAATCTGTTTATTACAGTTAGAGACCGTTAATTAATTGATACCTGATTATCCAAGAGGAAGGAAGTTATGGAAATTAGTTGAGAAATTGGTGCCATTTTGAATAAAAATCACATATTTTATAATCTAATTTAAAAGGAGGACTATAATTAAGTGTTAATGGTATTATTAACTGATCTGCTTTGTGGACACATGCAAAATAAGTATTATCTTTGAAGTTAAAATCCCTCTTTCTTTAAAACCTTGATTTAACAGTGTTTGTGAGTACTATTATTATTTTATCACACAATTATTGATCTTTTAATCATTGTTAATTAGTTGACTGTAAGAACAGGAATTAAGATTTAAAAAAAATAAAGGAAAAAAGAAGCTGATGACATTTTGTGACCTTATCTCTTTAATAGTCTGTTTTAAATGTGCAGTGTTTACTTGACATTTTAAACAGTTAATGTTGTTATTAAGTACATCTTATTACAATAATCAGTAACATTTTTAAAACAGACAGCAAAACGCTGTATCAGTCATCATTATTTATTGATGCGATTGTCAGGATGGACGAGAAAACTGGAAAAGGAGTTTTGTGGAAGTATTAATAATGATTTAAAATGTTCACGCACCATTAACATACCAAGATGTCATTTGCTGCCACTCAACTGGCTAACAGCCTTGGCAGTAATGGCTGCACATGCTGTTACCAATACAGTCCAGTTCAGTGAGTCCCTGCTAGATGCAAGCAAGCTGCTATCCCCTTGAAGTAAGTGTATATTGGCAATCAGGCAGCTCTGGACCAGTAATGGCTTCCTCTTAAGACATGATTGCAAAGAAAAGTGCTGACTGTAAAGAAAATATCTTGTTCAGTGTGTCATTTAAGTTAACACTACTTCTTCGTTTGTACAGAGTGTAGTCCTGGCATTTATGTAATTTGTAAGTGTCTGTATGAAACAGTTTAATAACTAGACTATTTTGTATTGTTTAAATTAAAAAATTAAAAATTATGAATTGTTTATATTGGTAAAAAAAAAAAAAAAAAAAAAAAAAATTATCCAGTTATAACTAAAACCAAAAAATATTGTAATTATGCAGTGGTGTCAGAAAAAATCCTATTTTTCATTCATATAGTCAGTCATATATCATGTAGTCTCTTTTCTGCTATTAAAACATTTGATTTCATTTTATAATTTAATAGCTAAACAGCTTTGCACTTTACCCTTATCATTTTTATTCATCTACTATCAATAATTTAACAATGAAATCTGAAGCACCAGCTTCTTCAGTTCAACAGAATTTTGTTTTTGTTATTATTATTATTTATTTTTTATGAGTTATAAAATATATTCATTTTTAACTTCATGTGAGGCTTTTTTCTGGCTCCCCCTTTCCCCTTACATGTGCTAAAAACAAAATCGCAAAAGAAAGATTCTGTAATCTGACCTCTGCTTAGTCATGTTTTGTGTTGGCAGTTGTTTTTGACATTAAGCTGCATGTTACAGAACATTAACCATTTAGCTCTTGCAACCAGAGCTATGGAACAGTTGATGTCATTTTAGGCTGTTAGTTCAATCGATTCCTATCTTATGTGTGTCTGATACCCAAGATAGGATCAGAAAAATTGGTCCTTGTATTACACCAATCAGTAATAATGTCAAGCTAATGGTGATTCAGCTTCTGAACATCTCACCTGATCTTGAATTTGTATAATTAAAGTGGATATTGTTGTCTTAAAATACAAAAAGAAAAACAAGATTTAGTCAAATTGGTTGTCACGTAACACAAGTCAGTAATAATGCTGACCTAATGGTGATTCAGATTCTGAATATCTCATTATCTTTTATCTTTATGATTAAACAGTTAATGTAAATTTCGTTGACTCAAAACTAAAGTGGAACAAAAAATTTAAAAATACGAGTTAAAAATCCTGCATGATGATTCAGTTGTTCTTCATCTCACATGAAAACAGTTTGTAAAATTATCATTTTCTAAAGTAATAACACTACATTAGTGTTGATTTCATCTTCCACAACTCTGACCTTGAAACTAAACATGTATAATTAAAATAATATGTTGTTTCAAAACTGTAAACAGAAATAAAAAACCTACACCAGACAAGTTAAATTACACTCGTTTAAGAGCTGCTGATGATTCATCTTCAGTACCTCTCACCTGAGATTTTGTTTATGTACGTAAACCAGAACTTGTAGTTTCAAAACCGTAAACTGGAGAAGAAAAAAAAGTATTGAAAAAAAAAAAAAAAAAAAAAAACCCACTGAACAGCAAGTTATATGGATCACAAAAATTGGTCATAATATTACACTGTAGTAAGAATTAATGATGAATCATCTTCTTTGCCTTTAAGCTGAAATTTTCCGTATGTAATTAAACCAGAATTTTGCATTAAAAAAAAAAAACAGAGAGAGAAATACCACACTGAAAACGCGAATCAGTAAAATTGATCATCATAATTATTACACATTAATAACAGTTAACGATGATTCATCTTTTTACCTCTTGCCTGATCTTTTGCTTTTGTAATTAAACTAGAACTCAAAAGGTAAAGAAAATAAAGTTGTTGGAAAAGCCAAGAAAGGATCAGTGAAATTTATCTTACTTCAATTAGTAATCTTACACAACTAATAATGACACTGCTTAAAATAGAACATAATACCTGTTTTCTCCTGATTTAGAATGGGTAATTTTTTTCGTGCTGTGTTAGATAATTATTGAAGCACGTTTTTTTGTGGAGTGGACACTTTAACTTAGCCAGATAGTTTATATTCAGACAGTACTTGAATTTTATAAACTGTCTTGAGATATATATATATATATAATCCTAACTATATTTCTTTTTTAAAAATATTTGATTGTTTTTTGTTTTTGTTTTTAAATTTTAGATATAATTCTACCTTTTTGTATTTATTATCTGTCTCTTTTTTAATTCTGAGTATGTTTCAGGCTGGCTTCTTTTTTTTCTCTCTTTTTTTTAATGACATAAAGGGGTATTTTTTCTTCACATTACACTTTGTTTAATTCTAAAATTTATATGTAATTCTGCTTTTATTATTTATTATTGTTATTATTTTTCTTATGCTGTGACATGTTTCAATCTGGACTTCTCTTTGTTTCATGACATAAGGATATGTTTTTAATTTTTTTTAAATTAATTTTTATCTAGAGCTGATAATATGTACCTCCAAACAAACTTGTAGCAGCTTGTTTTGCCTGGTGCAACATGAATGAAAGCATTTAGCGAACAAAACACTCCAGGGAGCATATACAAAACTTGTTTTTTTTTTTTTTTTTTTTTGCTTAAGTAACAATATTGATACATATACACTATGGTCCTGTACACCATCTTCATAATCTGACCTCACTGAACTTCAGAAAAGAAAGGATAAAAATAAAGAAGATTATATATTATTGTGTCAGCAGCATATTTTCTTTAATTTTTTTGCTTAGCTAGCCTACCCACCATCTAAAAGAAAAAGGTTAAGATAATATATAAGTACATGCAGATATTCATTCATGTTAATATTCAATATTAATAAATACAAATATATTTTAAAACTATTTAAGCATTGATTTTCTAACCCCCCACCATTGATTATTAATTTTTCTTTGATTCTGAGAATAATGCCAAATACTACTAGTGATGTTTGGTATAAACAGAATTTTATACATAACATTGTTAGTTGCCAGTGCAAGAGTTTAAAAAAGCATTCTAGAAATATTTGTATTCTTTCCAATATTGTTGAGGAAAGTAAGCCAGAATTTACAAATAAAAATATAATTGAATATATATATAGAGAGAGAGAGAGAGAGAGAGAGAGAGAGAGAGATAGTGATAGTGATAGTGATAGTGATAGTGAGTGAGTGAGGTTTGGCTATTGTTCAGTAATAAAACATTGACCTGAAGCATAATTGGTTGTAGGATCGAAGCAACTTTGGAGCTCAGCCAAGGACATAGTATATATTTTTATGTTTAAGATCAAGTGAATTCCATGTAACCTTTGCTTTTTCACAGATTTAAAATATGTTGCATGTTTTTTTTCTAAATAAAGCCTTTATTTCTACCTTTACACCAACACAAGTAAAATGAAATAAAAATAAGCTTTATTACAGGTTAGTGATAAAAACGATATAAAGTGAATTTTGACACGTCCCCTGCTGTTACATACACAGTGTATATCATCTGGTTGACTCACAGACTATCCTGACCCATTCATATCTTTAGCATATACATATACCTACTGCATGAAAGCAGTGACAGCTGAAACTAATGGCTGAGGTTGGTCCCTGGCCAATTGACTCATTGTCATATTTGTAGCATAAGAAACACATTTTTTTTTTTATGTTTTAAATATTCTTTAGTAGATATGGAAGTCCATACAGATGTCTTATCCATGATAATAAAAGTGTATGACTCATGTTTCCGTTTTATGTATTTGTATGTGATGATGTTCATGTAGGTCACATTAAAAATATATTTTTTTGAAAAAGCTTATCCATTACATTTATCATTTTGTAGTCAGTATGATCAATTATCAGTATTATCTTCTTTCTTTTTTTTTTTCTTTTTTTTTCTGTAACATGTCTTGGTATTGCATAAATTGAAATATGTCATAGTGACCTAATATCAGTTTTATAAAATGTATTTTAATGGTGCCCAGATTAATCTATTTTTATTTTGATACAGTTCTGAAATAATATAAAATAATGTATACTGAAATACGTTGATGACGTAATATGCATTTAAATGTTTATATAGTCTTAATGGTGCCCAACTTTATTTGTATTTTGTTATTGTTCTATTTACAGCTTTGAATGCATCTATAAATTCTTTAAAATAAGTAATGTCGATGAAAATGTTTCAGTATTTACCTAATATGAATTTAAATACTTATTTTTTGTTAGTGGTGTCCAATATTATTTGTGTTTTGGAACTGTTCAGAGTTTTGAATTCATTTATAAATTGCTTACTAGTAATGTATATTAAAATGTGCCAATAACATGAATTTAAATAATAATATATTGTTAAGTATCCAAGTTTGTTTGTGTTTTGGTACTATTCACATGCAGCTCTTGAATTCTTTTCTTTTACTATTTTTTTGTTTTTTGTTATTGTGTTTACTCCTGTTCTTTTTGGTTGAAGGTGGATGTTCAGCCACCATTTTTTTTCTTGATGTCAATGCAGTAAATGTACACTGCACATGTAGGTTGTTCATGCATGTGTGTTATATTTGATTAAATTCAGTTTGCTCTCCTCTGTGACAACAGCACATTGTATTTACTCTTCAGATAGCTATGAAATAACTCACAGTCATTTGATATAGACAAATAGTTAATCTCAACAGACAGTTGTTTCAAAATTAATATTTTTATTTTATTATTTTTTTAAAACATCTTTCATTTATTAATATTATTATTATTATTATTTTTTTTTTTTTTTTCTTTAAATATTAATATCATAATGTTTGTATCTTCCAAGTAACAATTTATCAATTTCAGTTTTGAATTTAGATGATTATGTTTTGAAATCATTGATTATTTTGGCTGAATCTGCAGGTTCAGGATAAAACTACATGGATGTTTGGTGTAAGCACTGGAAAAGCAAGGAGTTTGTATCATTTTACAATTCATGTTCACTTTGTGCTGTTTGCCTCAGGTTTAGATGTAGACTGAGAAAAGGAAACGCAAAAAGCAAAGATGGCCAACTCAATTAACATATGTCTCGCTTTGAGAATCTCAGCACACACACACACTCATGTGTCTGTGAGATGATTTTAGATTTCAGGAGCGGCCTTTACCACAAATCTGTGGAAGCCACAGTGATTGGGGATTGTTTGTTTTTAAACTTGAACCAGTAGACAACTAACATTAATGAGTCTTACAGAGTGCAAACAAGCACTGAACTATGTTTGTCTCATATTGAACCATTCTTGGTACAGACAGACAAATTCCCTGATCGAAATCGTGGCCTGACATCCATTCATCTTCCTGTCCCAGAACCCAATAAATACAGTAGGCGGAAAGATTCTGTATATATAATTACTGGCTGTTTTTACTTGTGGACTTTCTGAAATTGTTCCCTTGTGATTCTCCTTAAAATCAATATATTGATGGTTTAGCTGAAGATTAATTCATATGTAAATGATTATGTTCAGTATCTCAATTCTTATCCTTACCATACATGATGTTATTAACAAGACAATGGACATAATAAGAAACTATGGTGATTTTTATAGTGGTTTATGTTTTAAGAAGATCTTTGTGAACAAGTAGTGATAATTATGCAAATAATACAGTAGAGAATTATTTTCTTTTATTCCTTTTCTTGGACATCTTAGGTATACAGTAATGTCCATAGAAAATAATAACTGTTGAAACAATATATTTCTTTTATCATTTTAATACTTCTATAAGGCATATTCTGTGAGTTGACAATAACTGTTGAAATAAAGGCTTCTTTCTTTTATAAATTAAAATTATTTATAATTTTTATAACTTTTAAAAAATTTAAGTAATAGTCTTTATTTGTTAGATATATAGACATGGTACAAATTTGAAAATATGATTATCTCTATTCATTTATTTTTTAGAATGCATTTTAACATTAATAAATAAAAACTGATACTAATATTGTGTACAACCATAATATAGGTAACGTAATATTTGCCAAATACAGTTTTATTTATTAATATTGACATGAATAAATAACACTCTTTGCTCTGTTAGAAGTTAAATACCAAAGATAATGTAACAGTTTTGAATGGTGACAGTTTTACTTGCAGTTGTGTAATGATTTACTCTGATAAAATCTGTCAGCCATTCTTTATGGTTAAATGTTTGACCAAGGTCAGACTCATATACAAGAGTAAATAATGTACTATGGGACAGAAAAAAAATAATCAATTTGTTTTAGTCAACAGAATGTACCAGTTGGACTCTTGTCTTAACTTGTGTATGCATTATACTACTTAACTCTATCAGATTATATTTTAAATAATTTGTTACTAGTTTATATTAGCTTAAAATACTGCGTAATTTGGAAAAGAAATTTTTTTCTAATTTATTGTTAGGTTAAAATACTGTTTAATTCAGAAAAAGGAAATTTCTAATAATTTGGTACTGGATTATAATTATGTATATGGCAGAGCAGTTAGAGATAAATAATAATTATAATTAAACAATAGGTAAGTGATGAAGAAAATAAATATGTAGCTAGACAGATAGTAGAAAATACATAAGACTGTATTCTAAGCCTGAACTAGACTAAGAAAAGGTAATTGAAAATTCTCTGGTAGCTCTTTATCATAACAACAAACAAGACCGAACATCCTAAAAGACATTCTTCAAGAACATCAAACATTGGATCAGTTTTGCCATCTTGTTAACAATTTCTGAAAAATGCTGAGAACTCAAAAATGGCTGTAGGTCATTTTACTCTTGAACTCGGGTTTTCAGATCAGCAGGTAGAAGACTAAAATTATAGCACTGCATTTGTATAGCAAACGGTTTACTACCTACATCAGTCAGCTTAACCAGGCTTGGCTATCTCTGGTTATAGAAATTGTCTTTACATGTACATGAAACTGTAATTGCATGGCAGGTTAAATGCACTGAGATAAAAGGATAAAAAGCTTATGTCCAATGATCCTAGTCTTAGAAAAGTAAGTGCTGGGATGTATAGTTGTTTAACTATTGCTGTGACATATTTTTGTTTGACCAGTCATTAGATGTCAAACAAGAAATAACTTCTTTATTTTTAAAAATTATTATTATTATTATTTTTAGATAAGCTATGTCACTTTGCATTAATTTATCCATGGTTTTTATTGATGATAATGCAGAATATTATTAAATCCAGAATCACTCCATTTATTTTATCACCTTTACAAGTTTAATCATTGTGCTTTCTAGAAATATCCATGTTTTTCTGACTAAAAATAATATCCAAATTGTTATGCCTAAGAGCAAAAGTTTTTATTCCTTTTATCCAAACTCCAGTTAATCCAGTAAGTATGCTTTGCTGCTTTCAGATTTATCACAGAAGCTATCGATTTTCTAATGCAGTCAATAATTTTCATCATGCTTTATATTATTTTGTCCACTACTTATTACAGTTATTATTGTGCTTGAAAATAATTGCTATTTATGGAATTTCCACTTAATACAGCCCCATTCCTTTCTTGCTATTACCTTCCAGCATAAACCTATAGGAGAGAAACAACACTGCATACATGTACATATAATCATTTAATTTATAAAATAACATCACTAGTAATCAGACTATAATTTAGAGATACATTAGCAGGTAACTATCTCCTTTTTTCTTGGTTTCCATGGAAATAGTATAATTGGAAGCATTTTTAATGTGATAAAGGTAATGCACGACCTTCACATTATAAATAATGGGTGCATGTACTTTCACTTGAAATTACTTGTTTTGATAAAGATAATGTGATGTTGGCTTGAATTACAGTAGAGATGAATATAAGATATATTTTTACCTGATGCCATGTTGCTGTGTTAATATTTGTTGAAATGGAAAATATTTATCTTGAATATACATTTGAGGTGTGCAACTGATAAAAAAGAATTTGTTTTGAAATTTGTTTAATATATGTAGTTTGAATTGGATTTGTACCACAGAAATTTATTTATTTAAGTAACATATGTTTGGTCTATGTATGTCTAACATTCATCTTATTTCCTTAAGTTGTTTATGCAGAAATAGTCATTTCACTTCTTTGATAACTTTGCAGTTACAGTAACATTATTATTGTGATCTCATTTTAATAATTTTTCTTCTGGGAATTGTTAATATTATTTCACATAGAATCTTGCAGAATAAGGTCCTGTATTTAAAAGAAGGTTCAAGGATTAATCCAAAATTCTTGAAGTTACCAAAGAAAGAAAAATACACCTTTGTAGCATATGCTTGTTTGTATTTTTTATGAAAAAAGAATCTTAATCTCTACTCATTTTTTAGTAATATGATTCATCCTCTGGTCATTTCCTTTTCCAGATTATTTGTAAAAGTTATTTTATTTTTTTTATGATATTTTGTTGTTGTTGTTGTTGTTGTTGTTGTTGTTGTTGATATACATGAAACAATTTTTGTTAAGTAATAAAATGGCCAAGAGAAAAAAAACATCAAAAGATTTCTTGTCATACTGTCAACTTCATAAGTTTGACATCAAATAATTATTTAAATAAAATTAATGAGATGTTGTTAAACAAAGATTAATTCATTTATTCAGTTAAATTTCAGATGTTTTTAAATGCACAGTGAATAATAATAATAATATAAATATAGAAAATTTTTTTTTTTTTTTTTCAAAATCCCAAAAACAAGAAAGAAAGAAAGGAAATAAAATAATAAAATAACTACAACTTTTTAATATATTTATTTATTGTTCCCAGAAAAAAAAAACAAAAAAACCAATCTTAACCTTCAAAACTTTTCCACAGTAATAAATCGGCGTCATTCAGCTTAGTCATCGGACTGTTAGTTGATGTAATTTTGTACCAACGTGTCACTCATTCATTCCGTTAGGGTTTATTTAGTCATCATGAATACGATGATCAGCTGATGCACATATGCAACAGTGATTGATTGATGATGCTCACGAGGACTTCTCTCACCAGACAGTATCGTCTACTACAACCCGACTAGGATGTGAAACATTCACACAAGTGACAGGGTGTCAGATAAAGTTGATGACAGGCAAACCTTCTCTTGTCACCCTGTCTGGGTTCTCGCCTGCAGGTAGATAGAGCACAGTCAGGTGACACTCTTATAAGCTCTACACAGATACAAGTTCTGTATCTTTCTCTTGTTGACACATACCTGACTCAAGTGAATGCTTTCTTTTATGTTGATCCTGTGAATGCAAAAAAAAGAAGAAAAAAAGCCAGGCATGACTTTATGAAATCTTCACTTTTTGAAGAAAAGGTTGCAGAAATTCTAGGGTGTGTTACGATTTGATAGCAAAGCTGTCATGTTTGTGATGAGCAAAAGTGAAATAAATGGATTTTAAACTGGAGTATCTGATGAAATTCTTTTTTTAATTAATAAAGTGTAATTACAGTTAATGCTCGTCCATTTTCAGACTATCATCTATTATTTTTTCTTTTCTTTTTCATTATTATTATTAGTAGTAGTATATATATTTTTTTAACACAATTTGGTTTGGTTACATGAACAAAATAAATGTTGATATTGGAATATTTCTGTTTCTAACATAACACCTTTTTGCATGTTGTTTGTTTCAAAGCTTTAAAAAATTAACATTCTCAATTTGGAATAAAGAAAAAAAAAATTGAAACTGCATTATTTGCACCATATGTTTACAAATTCTCCAAATGCACATCTCTGATTGTTTAAAATTCTCTTTCAAAATTACGGTGGCTTATAATTAATTTTTTTTTCTTCTTCTTCCACATCTATCCCTCTTAAATCATTTGCTTAAAACAAATGTTCCAAAAATGTGAACATAAGATATCATGTTATTGTAGTGTGTAAAACTGATTTCCTGAAACGAGTATGAGTCATGCAGAATAAATTCCAGGTTCCAGGGTTAGGTAATGTACATGCTCAGTGCATATGTCTGTCTACTGGCTATGATCTTAGTTTGGTTTGTTGGTGTGTGTGTGTTGAGAATGAAAGTGAATTCTTTGGCAAGAGGAACCCAAGTAGAATTTGAAGAATTTTTCTTTCACCAGTGATAAGTAGAAAATAACTTAATAAAATGAAGCTGAAAACAGTTTGATTAAATTTAACAATAAATAAATAAATAAATAAATAAATAAATAATAATAGTAAATAAATAAAAATAAAAATGAATGAATGAATGAATGAATGAATGAATGAATAAATAAATAAACCTATAATTACTAAAATGATTCTGAGAGTTATTCTCATGGTCAATTGAGTTTTTTTTTTTTAAATACTGTTGTTTAATTTTTTGCCCATTCCAACTTACCTTTCTGCTGCCTTTTCTACTAAAGATCAAAGCTTAAAATAAGATAAATAAGAAAAACTTTTCTGTTCCTTATCAGAATGAGTAATATCATGACTAATTGTCCATTAGAATACTGTGGCATACATGACATATGTTACACCATGCAACATGTTTAACAGTTAAGCAATACGTTAAAACACAATAATTTATTCTAAAATGAGTAATATGGAAATCAAGTGCTGCTAATGTCTACATTTAAAATTTAGAGCATTTTGTCTAGATTTTGTTTGGTTTTTAAAGTTCCATATTTCAGTAATTACTTCATAATGTCCTTCATTTTTATTTTAATTTATTTAAATATTGCTATTGTTAATTTTTAATTTTATTTTATAAAAAATTTCATCCACTGAACATTTAAAAAAAAAAAAAATTTTTTGCTGGCAATTATTTATCACAAATGATTTGAGATACTGCAACATAGTTTATTATTATGGTTATTTTGTTCTTGCTCCATTTAACTTTTGAAAGTAATATTTCCCATTTATAATTTATAATTTTCCAGGAATAACGTAATGTTTGTTTAACCTTTGATAAATTAGTACTAACAGAGAGGGTCAATAAGTGAAAATAAAAAAAGGTTAGATTAGTGCACTATGGTAGATTGTTTCTGTAGTTTGTGGGTTTTTTTTTTTTTTTTGCATCTCAAGCTGGTTCTCAAACTATTGAGCTTAACCTGCTCTTCATAAAGGTTTAGCCAGATAAGCTTGTTATTCTGTCCATAAATAAAGAGTTTACTTCAGCTAGATACCACTTCAAAAAGACATTCAACCATTTTCTTCATCACCTTCCACAACGTTTACTCAGGTAATTACATGCACTGTCATTGGATACAATGGAATGACCTTGTATCAGCAGTACCTGACCTGAAGCTGATCCTGTTATCTGGAACTTGAGTACTAAAGTGAAAAGAAGAAAAAAAAAATTAAAAAGAAAAAAGAAGAAGGCATGGAAGAAAACTGCAAAGAAAGTAAAGGAAAAAAGAAAGAAAGAAAAAATCTTCATGACTTTGTGAAACTATTCCATTGTAGTCAAAAGGCAGAAAACTGACCCTTGTTGAAACTGGCAAAAGAAGTGTATTGTGAGACCTCAGGAAAAGAGGCTGTTGGTGATAGATAAGAAGGATGTGTTACTTCTAAGTGTTACTTTGTCTTAAAGAAATATGTAAACCAAAGTATGTTAAAGTCTGTAGTAGATTTGTTTGCTGTTGCTGTGATTCAGAGCAAGCTTTTTTGATGTCTTGTTTTCAGAACTGAAAGATGTCTGGGTAGAATTATGAATGTGTCTGGTATAAAAGGCAGGGCAGAGTTACTGATGATATTTACACAGCAGTTCTCAATGTTGTATAAAAATAATAATTGAAAGTAATTGCAAGTTCTGATGCTGACTTTGATTTTTGGAATATCCATTAATAAAATGGAAACATTTCTTAAACAAAAAAAAGTAGACAAAATCATCACCACAACTATCACCATTACAAAAACACCAATAAAAGACTTAAATAAAAAAAATTTAAATTGTTTTTTTTTGTTGTTATTATTTGACAGATCTGATATAAAATTAAGAAACATTAAATTAATTTACTAAATATGTATTTCAGGTTTCACAGTTCATAAAATACAACTGAAATTGTTTTGATAAGTCATATTTTGTTTACCCCTTTTACTTGTCACAACAGAGTAATACTGATAAATATATTGATGTGTTATTGAGAATACACATGAAATGTATATTGATTTTTCTCTGGACAGGTGTTATTTTGTCAGGTAGGGAGATAAGAATGTCTGTTCATAATTTCCCAGTTGTGCCCCTCTAGGGATAACTGATTAATATAAAGGCATACCTCCTACGTTACAACAGTGACAGCTAACATGAACATATCTATTAATATGTGATACTGTTCTGTTTACTCAAATGTTATTACATGTTTGCTGAAGAGGCAGTGACCCTGAGGTGTATATATATATATGTGTGCATATATTATATAAGATATTACACATGCATAATACATACTAGATATAACTATCTATCAATTGAGATGACGTATTCACATACAGGATACACAAGTCAGAGAAGACAGAGAGAAAAACACTAGGAAGTTACTGATGCTGGTTTAACCTCTCAGTGAACAGAAATGTAAATTATTAATAATCTGTCACAGGACAAATGAATGGCAAACTGGGCTTGATTATTATCACTTGAACCAAGGTTTCATTGGTTGCAATATTCATACATCAGTTACACAGTTCAAATTGCAAGTGCCAGAAAATGTGTTATTATAATTTATAGCTTATATGTGTAATGAGTGGAGACCAGTAATTGTTGTTGCTATTTATTATTATTATTATTATTATTATTATTATTATTATTATTATTATCTTCTTTTGGGGATATTTAATGAATGTTTGCAGTATTCAGGATTTCAAATTATAATATTGCCATCATTTTAAAGATAACATTAATTTTATTAAAAATCAACAACAACAACAAAACTATAACAAAAAAACTACAACAAAAAAGTGGAAGAAGAAGCAACCCAGAAATAACAATGAATGACAAAAAAGATATCTACTTTAGTAGTGAAATTGATACCCTATACTTATCGTATGCTGTTACTCATCACTTTACTTTTCTGTCTCACCAGATGGATTTACAATGTTAGTGCTTCTATTAAATCATTACTTTTTTGTTTTTCACCATTTTCTTCTTTTCTTTCTTTCTTTTTTTTTTTTTTTTTTTTTTTGAGCCTGTCTCTGGTGAAAGTTATGTTGATCTACAACTTATGTATGCATGAGAAACACATTTCACGTTATAACTCAGATTTTACATGTCCCTTGTTTCCACTGTGTAAGTAAACTTGCAGTATTTCTTACCCACTGTTAGTCTGCTTGAATGTAAATCATCATAAAGCAAATAAATCTGATTTCTCTTTTGGGAGTTTTCTATTTGAAACTAAACTAACAACACGATTAACAACACCAATCTACAAAGCTCTGCTGTGCAAATGAACTACAGAACTTTATTTCAGATCTTCCCGTAGACTCCTGCATTTAACTAACATTTGTGGTGCAATTTGAATACTACAGTGCTTCAATGAAAGTAATGAAGTAAATAGAAATTTTCCCTTCCTCCAAGCAACTAAACTAAAGCAGTTTGTTTTAAATTTCTGCTTGCAGTGAACTTAGCTGTTGGTTGTGAATTCTGTGCCTTTAACTAAGTTTAAGGAAACTACCTCTGCAGCAGTACTTCTGAATACCCCAGATATTTTTTGTCTTTTTATTTTTATTTTTTTTTATTTTGGTTTTTATCTATAGCTGCCTTTCATGAACAGCTATAAATCATGGATTCTCTCTTCCCTTTATAACTGCGGTCCCTGTGTGCAGATATCTGTTGCAGTTTAATTTAGGTTTCCAAAAATTCTCCATTGTTTTAATTAAATTTAAACTCTATTTTGGAATCCTTGCTTCTGGCATCCTTAGATGGAATCAAGAGACAGACAGATAGATAAACAGACACACACATACACATTTACTTTATTCTCATTCTATGCCTTCACTGCATTAAACTAAACAATGCATTGCTCTTTCCCTACCTCTTTGCCTTTATTGTCCTACTTTATTTTTTATTATCTTCCCAGTAGCCTTCATTTTAATTTTAATATTTATTTTTATCTACAGCTGCCTATCATGAATAGCTATAAATCATGGATTCCCTCCTCCCTTTATAACTCCCTTTATGTAGCAGTTTAATTTAGTTTTCCCAAAATTCTCTGTTCTTCTAATTAAATTTAAACTCCATTATGGATTCCTTGCTTCTGACATCCTTAGATGGAACCAAGAGACAGATAGATAAACAGACACACACACACATTTACTTTAGACCCATGCTATGTGTACACTGTATTAAACTAAATAGTGTATTGCTCTTTCCCTACCTCTTTGCCTGAATTGTTCTACTTTTATTTTACATTATATCTCCTGAGTAGCCTTCCTCACTAAACTAATGCCACTGTGTCCAATTCAGTAACTAAACTGAAACTGTAAGCCCAAAGACGTAATTGGACTTTGTCAGACATTGTAATTATAAGAACTTGAATCAGTACCAATTAATCAGGCTTGGTTCAGTTAATTGTGGCCTGGTATTAATGTGGACATTACTCATTTATAACATAATAGCAGTACTTAGGAATTAAATTAATGTATGTATATTATTTCACTAACAGTTTATGTGACTCGACAGTCATTGGTTTAAACCACAGATTAATTTATGTTGTATTTAACATTTGAAAAGAATTTGCATTAATAACATTGTTGGCTAAAGTTAAAATGGTTTTGTAAATGCTTCAAAAGTTCAGGTTTTTTAAATATTTTATTATCATTTTTTTTAATCATTATGTTATTTATGAGATAGGTTCAGTTTTTAAATAAAAAACTTGTTAAAATAAGATTTTTAACATATTTATTTATAAGTTATACAATTTATTGTTAAATATAGAGAATTTAAAATGTATTTTTTTAAATTAATGAACAACTAACTCATCTGTGAATACAGACTTTACTGTTTTCTTTTTGTCTCTCCATAAATTTCTTTAAATTATTCATTATTTTTGTTTAGCCATATATTATCACATTTTTTTTTAGCCCTCACATTTTTTTTCTCAAGAATACAGAACTCAGTTGGGATATATTTTACTTAATTATTCTGTTACCTGATAGCAGAGATGAATAAAGAGATAAATGCATTTACTGCACAAATAACCATAAATGTCATTCATGTCTCTTTTCCTGCATTTTAATTATTGTTGACAATGCAGGTACCAACATGTATTTCATAGGTACCACAAGTTAAAAGGCCTTTTCATTCTGCAATGGAATCTGTTTCCATGACGACTGTCTGTATCAATCAGTGATGTAAAAAATATAAGATGTGTATAGATGTTGAGGTGCACATTCAGCCCAGTGAAATTGTTTGCACAGATGTACTGGGTTGTTTTCTCACTATCTTTTCTTTATTTCCTCAAAATAGTGAATCCTGTTTATATAGTGTGTCATAGATAGTCTAATAATGGATAATAGAAGGAAGATTCCAGATATTAAAAATGATAATATTGTGATGGTTATTTTGGTTATAAAGATCATAGTGATGGTTATGCTAATAATAATGAACATGGGGATTGTTAATTTAATTTACATCTATTGTGAGATATTTTAGTAAAACTGTGGTTATTTCAGTGGGGAAAATATTGATAATAATAATAATTTATTTAATTTATATCAGTTGATGAGCTGGAATGATAATGTCTCATTAAATTTGTTGATGTTTTCATGGTGTGATGATGAAAATAATGTTAATTTGTTAAACATTTGCATGGTTATTTGACGCAACTATCCAGACTTCAGTTCATTAAAAGATTTATGACTGTGACCAGACTTGGATTATGCCATATTTAACTTGAGTCATCTATACTGAGACAGCAAACAAACAAACAGGTCTGACTGAAATGGGCTGTATTCATGATTTCAGATGTGACTTGTAGTTAGAGTCTGATATTTTCACACCTTCACTGCACTGGCTTTTAACATGTGAGGGCAAAAAAAGAAAAAAAAAAGAACAAAACATAACATTCAAAACCTAAAAGCCGACAATAAAACAACAACAAACAGGAAATCTTAAAACAAACAAACAAACGAAAAAAAAAAAATGAAAATGAAAAAAACAAACAACAAAACAAACAGACTTAACTAAAATAATCTGCTTACAAAAACAAAAAATAAAAAGTTTTTTAGCCTTGCTCTTATCTTAGGTAAGAGTGTCAATATTTAATACCAAAGGCAAACAAAAGTGTTTTGCAGATGTTCATCAATTTGGGTGTAGGGAAGAGCATAATGTCATTTTAATTAAAGAGATGTCATAAATGCCACTTTCAGAAGTTTGGCGGATCAAATCCAGTCCAACAAATTATGTCTAGTGCTACCTAAACTTTATTTCTTTTTCTTTTTTTCCCACTTAATCGCTTCTTGGTTGAAGTTGGTCAACATGGCAGATGTGGACTATGTAATTATTTAGAGTAGTTGCCCCTGATTGATCACTGTATTATTTCAACCTGTACTCACCATTGTTATGGTCATTTAATGACTGTTTTATGGCAGGAGGAGTGCCTGAGAGAGAAATTTATAAGTCATGCACATGTTCAGAGATTAACAATAAACTGAAGTAGTAGACATATGAAGCATGGAGCTGCATCTGTCCATAGATACGAAGGCAAAAAAAAATTATAATTTAAAATAAAATAAAAAATAAATTAATAACAAAAAAGACAGCAATAAAACAAAAACAAAAATTCCCATGCCAACTCCATTTAATAATAATGATAATAACAATAATAAATAAAATAAAATAAAATAAAGTAAAATAAAATAAAATAAAATAAGCTAATTATTGTTCATGTTCCCAGCAGTCCTGGGTATTTATTTAAACAGAAAACAACAAGAATAATAAATAAATAAATAAATAAATAAATAAGAAAAACAAATGTATATGGTACTAGCAGTAAGCTGTGTCTGGTATAAATAACAATTGCTTACTTTTTTCTTTTTTTTTAATAATGATTATTTGTTTCATTCATATATTAAAATTGAATGAAGAGCTTTCATATCTAATTTACTTAAGTAAATAAATTAGTTTACCGTATATTGAATTTAATTACCCACCCTATACATTTTTATGAGAGAGCTGTAATGACTGAAACTTGGCTGTCTGAATTTGTGTTTCCGTTGCGTGTTTGATTATGCAGACTTGTAGCCAGTGAAATATGACCCAGAAATCAATAGGCAATGAAACAATTGCTTGCTAAAATAAAATCACTTATTAATTATGCATAACGAAGAAACAAGGAAGCTTGCTTGTTTGACCAGGCAGTTGAATTCTTGTTTGTTATTTTTCATTGTGATTTTTATGTTTTTTCTCCTTTTCTGCATTGCATTAAAAATACTAAAATGTTTGTAATGATAATAATGTTGCTGAAACCACTGCATTTCTAATTTTAACTGCCAGTGCTTTTAAAGGTATTGTAATAATGTTATTACAAGTATGATAATAAAGTTGCTAAAAATAATGTTATTAAAGGAATAGTTACAATGCCATTAAAAATAAGGTAATAAAGTTCCCAAAAGTATTAAAATAATGCTACTTTAAGTATTATAATGTCAGTAGAAGTATTATGATGATAATATTCCCGAAAGTATAATAATGTTACTAAAAGTATTTTGGTAATGTAACTGTAATAGTGTCAGAGACAAATTACTGGAAGTAATCTGGATACTTTGTCTCTCTACCAGCAGAGATAATAATATTTCAGTATTAACAGAAGTTAATACTATTATAATGGCTATTAATAAATTGTTTGTGGCCATATTACTAATTAAAGTTCACCTATTTTTTGTTCTTTTTTCTTTTCTATATTTCATTGTATAATGTATTATTTTTTATTCATTTTTCTTTTCTTTATCATTATTTTTAATTCTCATCATCACTGTTGGATCTGTTTTCTTTATGTTTGTTGCTTTATTGTTCTCTTTCCCACTAAATTTATCTCTTCTTCCAGCCATTTTGTTTTATTAACAAATGTAAACCTAGAAATTCATAATATACAAACCATATCGAGGAACAACAATTATTTATGCTGTTTGATGTTAAACTTGTGTTAATATACTGATATCTTCTAATTCAATAACACTATATGTATTACAATGGAAAAGAATATCTCGTATATCTGAAATTATTATTGTCTTCCTATAATGATGTATGAAGCAACTGGGTACATGTACTAGTTAAGTTCAGTATTAATATGCATGCATATTTTAACTGATGTCAGCAAGAGCATGTACTCATTGATTCTTAGATATTCTGCAGTTGCACAAGTGTATATTAAATCAGCTCTAGTATTTGTTACTGAGGCAGAACAAAATGCATTTATGTATTTGTAATGAACCCATTATTTTTTTTTTTTATTTTTTATAATAGCATCTTAATACTTAAATTAGAACTCTTTTGTTTCAAAACGTGTAAACCCATGCAAGTTCACGAGAGAGAGAGAGAGAGAGAGAGGGAGAGGGGGAGAGGGAGAGGGAGAGGGAGGGAGAGAGAGAGAGAGAGAGAGAGAGAGAGAGAGAGAGAGAGAGAGAGAGAGAGAGAGAGAGAGAGAGAGAGAGAGAGAGAGAGAGAGAGAGAGAGAGAGAGATGTTCTTTACAAATGAGAGACTTTTTAAAGATGCTAGGCCATATTCTAATATTTTTTAATGTTAAAGGTACTTGCTGATTAGATACTGTTTATTGTCTAATATGTTTTCCTTTATGCTTTTAAGATTGCAGCTGTTTTGGTCTGATTTGCAGTAATTGGATATTGTTTGGAACCTGCTAAGATAATTTTTTCTCTCTCTCATTTTACATGGTTTTAACATGGCTATTTTACTTTGATGGTGAATGTGTAAAACACACTAATTATGATAATAGATAAACAAAATACATTGATTAAGATATCTTTTTGGATACATGTAGATAATTTGATAAGGCAGGGTATAGACGCAGGTGAAGATTTTGTCTAGAAAGTTAAGACTTGACATAAGACAAATTAGAGATAGAACACATGTGTCAGACTGGCATCATGGCTAAATCATTCTAAATTGAGTTTGAAATTCATGCTAATCCAGTAACTGAAGAAAAAGCTATAAAATGCAAGTTTTATTTTCACAATGTTGGTGGCCAGAAAATCTATATGTTTGTTTTTTTAACTCCTTGATGCTGCTTGTTTTTGGGGGGTTGTTGTTCTTTTTTGGTATTTTTATAAATAACACACTTTTTAAAAATAAAATAAAATTATAGGATGTTGATAGTGTCTGGTTTATATCTAGAATGACTTCTAATTTGTGTGTTGATTTTTATTTATTTTCTTTTCTTTTTTTTTTTTTTTTTTTTTTTTTTTCTTTCCTTTTAATAATTATTAGGTTTAAATTAAATACTTTAAAATTAAAAAGACCATCAGCAGATAGTCTATTTGCTGTTTCGCTTTCATTAAAGATTAATATCATGATATGGCTGAAACTAACAGTCTTAAGTGCGTTAATAGTAACGAATCTTTGTTGTGAATTTTTATTTATTTAAAGAGGTTCACACAAGAATGGTATTCCAAATAATCTTTATTTTTTAATTTTTTAATTTTCAGTTATATAGGCATGCTTATATATATATAATATATATTTATTTATATATATATATATATATATATATATAAGCACAGCAAAAACAAGTTTTCAAGGCAACCAAAAATAAAGAAAATATCTGTATTGCTGATAAATTTTAAACTGATTTAGGAAACAATTAGTGGGGAAAATGTCATTATGAAAAATCCATTAGCAGCTATTTGTTGGGAGTTATTCTGGTGTCTAAGGAAGAATCTCATCTGTTCAGCTGTCTGGTTTATTGATCTCCACGACAACAAGATACGTATGGAGGAGGCACTGCCTAATAACTATTGTCTGCAACAAAATGTCTTGTTTCATCACAGGATGGCTGTCCCGTCAGAATATCAATAACAAATCAGAGACTAGTGTGGTATTGAATTCCCTGAATGTCAAATGTCAAGCATCACCAACTAGTAGGTGTAGTCGTATTGATCTGTAGTGTCAGAGATGTCATTATCTCTTACAGATGGAGATAAAATAGTAACTAGAGTTGACAGTTTAGACGAGAATTTAAAAAAAAAAAAAAAAATAAAAATTTACTTAACTAAAAAAAAAAAATATTGAAAAAAAAAAAAAAATAATAATAATAATAATAATAATAATCACAATTAAAAGTTAGCTTAGTTACCTGAAAATGGATCAACATAAACTTCAGCTTCATTATATTTATATTATTATTTTTTTCAATACCAAAACAAAGTAAAAACATTTTCATGCAGCATGGTTATGATCAACATTCCTCAAATCCATTGTTGACAAGGAAACATTCTACTAGTTTTATAATTAGATTACCTCATACAGATGTCTCCTGAGTTTATGATAATGATTTTTTTTTATCATTATTATTAAAATTTTCATCAACATTATTGAGTTATCGGGCTGATTTTGAAGTTATTTGCCCAATTGGGTTCTTACGAGAAGGCTTCCAGATGTGTGCAAGTGCTTGCTTCTGTGGCCTGCTGGAATTATTGTCATGGCTGTGTGCCAAGCAATTTTGGCTGTTCTTTAGAACTGCCTGGGTCTGAGCAGGTGATGACTGTTACAGTATCTTTCAGACAGATGCTTAGATTATGAACAGTGATAATTCTCATCATGCCTACTGTATTGTTTTAGCAGGCCTCTCTGCTAATCGCCGAAAGTCTTCATTTGTTTTCAATTTATTTTCATGCTAGTAATCAGGTTTCAGGTTTCAAAGCTGTGTGTGTCTGATGGTCTTGTTTGTTGATGATGGAAGATGATGCTAATTATTTATTTATTATATTCTTAATGTTTTAAATACTGTTTTTGAAACTGAAGGATTTATTTATTTATTTATTTATTTATTTATTTATTTATTAACATATCTTATTTTTATTTAATTTATTATTATTATTATTATTATTATTTAAATGTTTTAAGTTTCCATTTAATTTGCTTTGGTTAATGTTTTCATTGTGGGTTTTTTGTGGTAAATACATACATCACAATGTTTAAAACATAATTTGATAGATATACATACTTTTTTTATTTTTTTTTAAAGTTTCATTATTGTTGTTGTTGTTTGTTTTGTCATGTATAACTCATGTCATTATACTCAACTTTAAACTAAGCAAGAGAAAAAATGAAATTTTCCATATGATAATTATAATATAATAATAATTATTTTAAAAATCCTTAGAAACCTGCTATTGAACCTTTATTGAATTGCAATTAAATGTGTTTTCAGAAGCATCAGTTGCTGTTCAAATTTTTAAAAATAATATATAAATGATGCATTTTTTTTTTCCAAGAAAACCGAAATTTGGCAGAAAAGCTATAAAAACAAAATTGGAAATAATAATTTAGATCAAAAGGGTATTATTTGTGAGCAGTTTTTTTTTTTAAATATTTTTTTATACTTCAATAATTGACAGAAATTTAATTTGCTTTAAGCAAATTTAAACATTTGACTAATAAAGCTCACGTGAGTTTGTCACAGTTAGGTAATGACTAATAATAGATTTATGATTAAGTAATATTGAATTTAAATTAGTGTGAATAAGTTCAAATCGATTTTTTTATGCAGAACTAAAACCCATTAATAATTCAGTATATGGTATATTGCAGATTCTAGTTTAATAAATATCCATCTTATTTTATTAAACATGTTATCTAGTTGTTATTTACCCATTATTTTAATAAGTATTTTCTAATACTGTTTATATTGTTTTAGTATTGATAATCCCCACAGTTTTCCAAGATTTAGTTATCCACAATTGTTTATGTTGTTTATAGTTAATTGTTAATATGGTTCTATTGATTTCTATTCCTCACTTTTTTCAAATATCTAGTTTTACCTACAACTGTTCTCAGCTAATTTTTATTGTTTTCACCATTTCTTTTAAAATAAAATTGTTTTGATGCACTGGATATGCTTCAAATAATTAATATACTCCTGTACATTACTAAGTATGTATTAAATTATTTATAAATGTTTTTTATGGATCCCATTCCTATAAAATTTACCAACCAGGAATCACTGGGCAGTGTTCTTTTAAGAAAAATGTGTTCTTATTAATGTTTATCTGGTTATCATGGTGTTTAATATTTTCTGGTATCTCGCAACTTCCTGGCCAGCTTGGCAAGAACCAAGAGCTGACCGCATATTTCAAGTTGATAAACAGTTTAGAAAGAGGCAAGAAATGTTCTTTGTAAAATTAAGTATTATATGACATGATGTAGGCAAGCTGTTGAACGTGGCTTTAATTGGAAAGAATGTGATAAAAGTAATATTTTTATTTACACCCACATCAAGGAATAAAATGTGACAGAAAATTCTAACAATTACATTCTTTATACCTGAGTCAAGGAAGGTAATGTAATAGAAATGTTAAAAGATATATTCTTTCTGTCTTTATCAGGGGAAAAAAAAAAAAAGCTGTATTCTTTGTATCTGAATAAGGGAATATAACGTGACAGAAAAGAACAAAAGTTATATTCTTTATGCCTAAATCAAGGAATATAATGTGACAGAAAACTATAAAAATCGTATTCTTTATACCCAAATCAAGGAATATAATGCAACAGCTGAAGAAGATTAATATGCTAAAGAAAATAACATGTTGACATTTATCACAAACTCTTTGTGTTTATGCTCTAGGATTCTTTTGTTACCTGTTTTGAATGTTACAAATGTTTTGGTTATTGATTTTTCTAAATATTCCTGTGTTTTATTTTGTCATTGATTACTGGGTATGATTGATGTTTTATTAAATATTCACAGAGATATCAAGACAATTGACAGTAAACACCACTAAATGGTAAATGATGAATATTTTTTATTCAGTTAAACCCCAACACATTTTGTTGTTGATGGGTATCAGATATAAAACATTTTTTTTTTTTTTTTTTTTTTTTTTTTTTGAAACAGTGAAAATGAAAACCTACAAACTGGCATGAGTAACATGAAAGCATTTACAATAACAGCCTTATTAGAAAGTAGGATGCAAAACCAAAATTTTATATTTCATTCTTTTTTTTTCTTTCTGTTTTGTAACACTATTTCTATGTTACAACAGCTTATATATTTTATTATTATTATTATTATTATTATTATTATTATTATTATTATTATAGAGAGAGACAGAGACTTAGCACCTTCCATACATATTCATTCCCTTAGGTATTTTTGTATGTATGCTGCTCCTGAGTTACTTATCTATCAAAAGTGCATTTGTTGCTGGTTTTCTTGTGTTTGCTGATCTTGAAAACATCCTCATTGGTACTGCTTATAAAACATCTCTGTCCTTTATTTTTCTAAATCACAACATTTTGGCAGTAGATGTGAATTGTTGATACATTGCCCACTTAATATGTTGAAGAACAGCAGCATGAGTTGATGAAGTGTTTTCTATCAGGTGATTTCCACATATAAATAAATGATTTCTGGCATGGCATACCTATGATAGTTGTTACATTTAGCTGTAGAACAATGACTAAACACATACGATATATTCATTCTGCAAAAGTATATTTACAAACAAAATAAATTATCACCTTTCAGTATGTTTATGCATATTGTTCATGGAGCAACTGAAAAAGAGCAAGAGAGAGAAAAAAAAATGTTGATGATTTTGTGTGCAAAAAGAAAATTATTAATTTTTTATTATGATAAATATTTGTTTTGTTACTTGATTATTTGTGGTGTTAAGTGATAACCAAAATATCGAGCAAAAGAAGCATGGGGTAGTAACAATAAGCTTTGCGTGACATACTGCTGGTTATAAATAAGAAATTTGCAACAACTGTGGCAACAACACTGCAAGAATAATAACAGTATGAATAATAAATAATAATTTTGCTTGTACATACACATATACTTGACGTTATCTGTCATCTGTGTGGTGTGGTCAATAAATTTGTAATTGCTACAAATCCATAAAAATACGGCAACCAGTCATTTTCATCATTTTATCTCCCAAGTCAATTTAGTTTCTATGAATGCTACAATGCTTCTTTCAAAACATTTAATCAGCAAACATGACATTTGTTCTTGTGAACCGAATATTTTCCAGACATTGATTAGTCTGAAATAATTTTTAACTAAAGGTTTCACTTTTAAGATGACCTCAAACAGATTTATTGGGCTGGTTGATTTGTCTGGACTTTTGTCTGTTTTACATAATTCAGCAATAGATTATGAGACTGTATTTAAGGGATATATCTAAACAGATTAATTTTAAAACAAAATTAAGAGCATGAGACGAAACTATGGGCTGGAATGGAAAAATTAAAAGTTGATGCTAATATTATATTACTAGTATAATTCAGTAACATGCATTTAAACTGATGGTTTGGAGTGGTTGTAAAATTATTTAGCAATGTTTGATCTGATTATTGAGTTACAGTAATAATATGCATTGATTAATAACTGGTTGCAAAATAATTCAGCATCAGTAGTTCAGTTGTATGGTTGCTGTGTTACATAATGCAAGTTGGTTATGAAATAATTTAAGCATTATTTGGTCCAGTGTTGGGTTGGTATGCTGTCATAATTTAGTAACACTCATTCAGGAGCTGGCTTAGTGTAGCCATATACAAGATTGGTTGTAAAATAATTTAGTATCACTGGTTCTGGTGTTGAGTTAGTGTGACCGTATACAAAATTGGTTTTAAAATAATTAGCACTTTTGGTTCAAATTATGGGTTGGGATGGCCATATAAAATAATTAGTATCATTGCTTCTGATATTAGCTTGGAGTGGTCACACACAGACAGTCTGGTTGTAAGATCATTAGACTCATTGGTTCAGATGTTAGGTTGGATAATGGTTTTAAATAATCTAGTACTTTGATCAGTGAGAGTGATTGTGAAAGGAACTGATATCTTTTGGCTGCTAAACTAAAGATGAATAATTGATGTAAATGACATTAGATAACAGATAAGGGAAATCTATACAGCGTGAACTGTGCCAGCAATAGTGGTAGTTGTGAAATATATCTGGGAAGTGCAGGTCAGATTAACCTTTGTGTTTGAAAACAGCTAATGATATATGATGTATCTTTAAAGTGAAAGTAAAGAATAAATGAAAATTTGTTTAATAATAACTTATGACAATTTTATTAAATTCATGAATAGTTACTTGATACCTCATCAATGATTTCATTTTATTATTATTATTATTATTATTATTTTTATTATTTTTAATTTTTATATAATTATATCTGAATATAGTTTATTATATTAAATAGCTGTTAATTAAAGCTCACTTAAACACTTAAAAAAAATAAAAATAAAAAATCACATTCGGTATGCAAATGTAATAACATATATATGGGGAAATACACATTTTATCAAAATAAAGTTCACCAAAACAGATTAATAATAACTTAAATGCCTACAAGTATAATTACAGATAGTATTCAAACACATACATACACAAGTAATATTTTTAAAATGTGGTCTATTATATTCATTTTAATATTTTTCAGTTGTATATATGTTTTTTGCAGAATTAGCAGAATAGTTGGTTTGTTCATAACACAGATTATTTTTGAATGGTTTCAGACAGCTTCTCTGTTTGACCTACATACTAGATAATAATGTAGCTTTATGGTGTATGTGTGACTGGCAAATTGTAATGTCATTTGTATGTGACCCCCATCTATCATCTGCAAACTGCTGTCACAATGTCAAGTGGGGAGTCTTGTGTGTGTATGTACTGATTCATTTAGGTACAAATATACATTTGTCTGATTTAACCCTAACACACACCATGGGCTCTTTACCGGTTTCAAGGCCAAACATGGACATCTTTCTCTTTATATACATCATAATTTACTTATTATTATTTCTGAATTAACATAATAATTATGGTTTCAGTGTATGTGTGTGTGTGTGTGGCCCCAACATTAAAATGTATGTCTATGTTATATGTGAAATAAAAAATAAAAATAAAAAATAAACACATGCGTGCAAATGAACGTGTGTGTGTTTGTGTATCTGAGGTGTTGTTTACTGTTTTATTTATTTCAGGATTTTCTATTAACCCTTTATTGTATGGTAATGATGTAGCCAATGATTGTATATTGACATTGAACATAAAAGTTGTATTATAATGATTGTAGACTTTTAGTAGAAAACTGATTTAGTGTGGCAATAATACACGTTACAGGCTCAGTTATTGATATGGGAAATGACTTAGTCCATTTATTACCTCAATCCACTGTGTGTTAGTATGTTGTCTTAATGTTTGCGTGGGTTTTTTTGTTTGTAAGATTATTTTTTTGTCAATTTGTGTGTGTGTAAGTGTGTGCATGCGTGTGTGGATACATACCACATGCAGACAGACAGAAAAGGAAAAAAAAACAAAAAAAAACCATGAGTTCTATACACCACACATGAACAGTCTGTTCACAAAAGACAAAAAAACACAAATCTTTCAGTGGTTGACTAATAACTCTGTTGTGTGCTAAGGTGGCATCATGAACTAGGATGTTACTTGTGATAACCTGATCAGGCCACCCTGGTGGAACAAATGAATGTTCAGACATTAATGTTCTGAAGACCAGAAGTCTCTAGAAAGCCTGTTTGTTTGGTTCATGAACTCTGACCTTCAGTAAATAAAACACCAAGCCAAACAAACTGTCTGTCAAACTCCTGACATCAAATCTAGACTCAGCTCAGTACTGAACAGATGTCGAATGAGACTAGATGGAGGAAACAGATAAATAAACCCTGTTTTGTCTCCTTTTAGCAAAGATTAGTTGTGAAGAGAGTTCTTTTATATGTAACTGTATGGTAATAGTAGTTAGGAGGTCTAGGGATTTCAATAAATAAGATATATTTAAGAGTAATTTATTTTTTTTTTTATTTTTTTTAAATTAAAAGATTTATTTTAGTTATATAATTTGGATTTATTTATGTTGCATAGATAATTAAATATATAATGTTATATACTTGTTCTATAATGAATACAGCACTTAATTTTGGAATTGGAAAATATGTAATTCTGCTTTTCTTCTTATTTATTTATTTATTTATTTATTTATTAGTAGTAGTATTTTTTTTTTTTTTTTTTTTTTTTTTTTTTTATTTTTGCTTGTTTATGTTTTTCTGGGGGGTTTTCTGGGTTTTTAAAATTATTATTAGTATTTTTTTTTTTTTCATTAATTTATTATTTTGTTGTTGTGGTGGTTAGATATTACTACTTTGGTATATTGTAGGTTCATACAGTAGATACCACTAACTTATTATTTACAAACTTTTTTTTTTTTTTTTAAATCTCTTTGTACCAGTATGTTATTAATATTGTGTTTAACATAATTAAAGACAGAACTCATTACACTTTATAACATAATGAAAAACAGAATTTTGTCATGTCATAAACTAAATGTGTAAACAAGAAACTAATAAACAAACAAAACAGTGACAGCTGGGAGTAAATGTCACCATCAAATGCACTTACTTCCAAAGGATCTCCTTAGTAATTAATGCATATTTATGTGTGTATATGTGTGTTACTTAATTACATTTTATACACATTTGACTTATTAGTGGTAACCAGTATTTTCTAATAATAAAGTATGTTGAGAAAAAAAAAATTCATGAAGGTAGCAGACAGTTTTATAATGTGATGCCATTTTAAAACCTTTGTCTTGTTTTGCTAGTTAGGCATGTAAATTTGAAACAACAAGCATTCTTTTTTATCTTTCATTAGACAAAGAATTTAATTTGTGTGTTGAATAGTTGAAATTGTTTCTATCTTATTTAACTTTTGTATGTGAAAGGTATTCTGTAACCTAGTCTGTGCAATACGTATAAATATCATTTAAGTGTGATTCAGCATTTCATAAAGTAGGAGTCGCTGTCTTGTAATTAGCTATATATTTCTAGTAATGTGGCGTAATTGAATCTGAATCTAATACTAGATCCATGGTGAATTGTAAAACATCTCTATAAATTTTCATGAGATCTTAATACAGTATCAGTGTGCATTGATTTTTCTATGATTTTGTGTCCATAATCAATGAATCTCGCATAAACATAATCCACTTCGACTTGCTTTGTTTGCACTTGTATCCATGCATTTCAGTGAAGCTGGTGTGTTTAAAAGTGTGTTATGAATTGAAGACTAAAACAAAAAAAGAAAAGAAGAAAGAAACTGTCAAATGAATTGTTTTTTCTTTTCTTCTTTTGCCATTGTAATGAAGTATTAAAAAGAAAGAAAGCGCGCGCGCGCGCGCGCGTGTGTGTGTGTGTGAATGTTATATTTATTTATTTTTTGAATATTTCTTTCCATTTATAAAATGTCATCACAAAAATGAAAACCAAACCTCATTCAAACTTTTAAAAAAAACCTTAAAAATACAGTTACATTTAGGCCATTTGTACATTTTATTATTTGCATTCCTTTAACTAAATCAGAATAAAAAATAATTTATGTTTGACTTCAACGTGTACTTTTGTCTGCATGTTCTGGTTTATATTTATTTGTTTATGTTTTATAATTCAGCCTATTTTGTCAGTATTGTTTAAATGTGTTGTCAGCTGTCACCAAATGGATTGTCTGGTATGTTATTGAAGTTGAAAATATGACACATGTTTAAGATATTGCCCATGTTGTAAGAAATCGATGACCGAATGTTTACTTGTAACAGCTGAGGAATTTGCTTTTATCTTTTCACCTATTACTAGTTATGTGAAGAGAAAAAGTCATTTCATTCATATTTCCATGCATCCATCCATCCATCCATGCATACATACATACATACACAGCAAAGTCATTATGACATTGGCTCTATTTCTTTGAAAGTTACATTATTATTTTACCTTTTATTTATTTATTTATTTATTTTTAATGGTAACTTCTAAAAGCTGTGGTTGAATCAGAAAACAAAATCCCTCTGTTAGAAATTATTACAATTATTCATCTCTCATATGTTGTTATCATCGATTCTGGTTAGTGAAACAGCAGTAGAAATACAAAACTAAAAAAAACCAAAAAAAAAACCCCTAAAAATAAAAAATAATAAATAATTAAAAAATTAAATAAAATTTAATGTAGACTAATAGTACCATCATTAATGTACAGTTCGTAATAAACAAGACTTACACTTATGCAGACCCAAATACTCTCACTAATTTACAATGATTTCAATGTAGACTTACAGTACCATCATTAATTTACAAAGTTTCTAATGTAGACTTGCACTACTACCATTAATCTACAGTTTGCAATGTAGACTTGGTATACCATCGTTAATTTACGAAGTGTGTAGTGTAGACTTTGCTAGATTGTTTGGATTCTTCTCCTGATTGCTGTTTGCCCTTCTGGTGGCTTCCTGCTCAGCTTGCAAGGCTTGTGTTCTGATTACTGAGTCTGAGCATGAAGTGAAAGAAATCAGTGGTTTTGTTTTTCAAATAACATGCTGTAGGTTAACAAGACATGTTATCAGATGTCAAACTCTCTTTGTGTGCAAAATTTCTATTTTTCTCTTTCTCATTTTTTTTTTTTTTTTTTTTTTTTTTTTTTGCTGATAAAATATTACTGATAAAATATTTCAAGCAAGAATCTATTTATTTTGTGTTATGTATTTTCTTTTCTTTTCTTTATTTATTTTTTTTTTATTTTTTTTTTTTTAGTTTTGCATTTTTTCTACTGCTGTTTCAGTGACCAGAAGCGCTGATAATAACATTTGTATCTGACAGATGAATAATTGAAACAACTGGCATTAAAATAATATCTAATGGAGGGATTTTGTTTTCAGTGTCTACGTATGTCTTTAAGTATTACCAATATAAATAAATATATAAATAAATAAATAAATAAATAAAATAATGATATAATTCCTTTCGAAGAAAGAGAGTCAATGTCATAATGATCTTGCTGTGCAAAAGCATTATTATTATATTAAGTAACAGAGAAGGAAACATTCTGTTAAGCTGTTATTCCACTGGTGTGGTCTTGCAACCAATCCAGCGTTAAGTTCAAGTCAACATTTTAATTCAATTAAGCATGTTTATAGATACAAACAAAGAGCTTAAAATGACTGGGCTGGAACCAATAGAAAACAGATTTGGGGGATGCTCAGTTTTGAAGTTATCAAAGTATATTCTAAAAAATAAGTAAAATAAAAGATATTCTTTTTGGGTTCAGTTTAACGTGATTGACATGATGCAGATGATTGTGATGCTGATGGAACTATTTACTCTCTCTCTCTCTCTCTCTCTCTCTCTCTCTCTGAATTTCTGCTTTTTAAAATGTCTGGAGAGAAAAAAAAAACATGCTTGTAAAATTATATCAAAATGCCTCAAAGATCAAATCTGATTCCCATCAGATTTCTCCATTAAATTACATTTTTATTATTAATATAAATCTGCATCACAGGTTTTTAAAAAACTAACAGTATAAGATCATATATCCTGTCTTTGGCACCTTTTAATGGGGAGTAACAATCAGGACTTTAAAATCAGCTTACAGAAATATCCCTTGGCCTTTTCCTTCCTTTCCTTTTGACAGCTGATAATTAGATATTCTGAGTCCTTTTCATTATTTCCTAAAAAGAAAACAGAAAAAAAAAAAAAATCTGAATATCAGCTTACTCTTTTAACAGCATCAAATATTTATTGATCATAAATTTCATTTTTCATGGTTATTTATTAATATTATTATTTTTTTTTTTTTACTTCCCATTCAACTGGCAGCAGTTGCAGCTCTTTCCAAAGCTTTTGCAGGCTTTGTGTAACAAATGTCTGTTTGATTATAGGCAAACACGTCCCTTAACTTTGGCTTTTATCAGACATTGTGAGCCGCCGGGCCAGTCAGCTGGGGTGACATATCGATCCAAGGTTGTGCATTTAATATCAGGCGGGTTTTTATTGTGCCTGGGTCAGCTTACACACCGAACTGATACATTTCAGTGTTATGAATCATGTCGATCAATTAAGAGGTGTGAAACAGAAATCAACATATTAATTTGTCACTTTGTTTCTCTTCCTTGTGGCGACACGTGTCACAGTGTGAACATAGTATTGTTATGAATCATTTCATTTCCGCTTGTTTTTTGTATATATATATATATATGCGTGTGTAAATATTCAACACATACATTAAAACACACACACACCCATGTGAATGAATGGATGCATAGGGCATGTGCAAACATAAACATGCACTTAAGTAAATACACAAATGAACAAAGACTTAAATATATGTGTGTGAGTGTGTCTGTATCTGTATTTGCACAAGTGCACACACACACTCACACACATGCATGCATGAAGACAGAATAATATACTGATGTGTATAATGCTGTTTGCATTCCACATTTAGTTTAATCAGAATGTCAGAACAGAGATGATTAGGGAATTCCAGTCTAATTACTTTTACACAGTTGTTAGTGAAGTGTTGTGCCAGGACTTATTACCAATTTCCATTTTCCTTGATTACCATGTTTGTCCCTGCTGCTTGTTATTTCTTACACATATATTAGTGTTATAGATATGTTTGTTTTATAGTGTGAAATAAAACTACTACAACAGCATCAACAACAGCAATAATAATAGTAATAAACCAAAATTAATCAAACTATATATATATATTTAAAAAGTACAAATAATAATAGATATGTAATTATGATAACACAACAGCAATAAAATTAATAATAAACCAAAGATTAATAAAACTATTTTAAAAATAATAATAATAAAAAATAAAAATAAAAAATATAATAATACACAGTTCAGGACTCGAGCAGATGTGCAGAACGTGTACATATTCATGACACTTATGTAAGAAGATGTAATTTTACTCTATGCATATTCAGAACATGAAACCCTACCTTTATATATTTACTAAGCACTGGTCAAATTCACATAGATCAAAGTACAGCATTATAATATACTGTATGCTAAACTATAAGAATGTGTGGTACTCTATACATTCATTTCTTTAAAATATTTTTGCATCATGGTTTGTCAAAACTTCAGATACCAACCAACACAGAAAAAAAGTAGGCAAAAAATTGACAAAAATTAACAGTATAAAACACAAACTTGATAATTTTTATTAGTAAATAATCAGTAGTATAAATCAGAACACTCCCTAATATAAAATACATTGTATGCATCAGCTTGCAGTGTATATAAAAAGAAAGAGAAAATGTTATCAATTCCTCACAGATGAGAGAATGATGGTTATGATAACTCATGTCTGTGACAGATTATATATGGATTTATTAATACATTCATGAAATTGCAAAGACTTGACTCACGTATTCCTTTGACTATAATGGTTACCCGCATCATTCTTGTCAGAACTTCATAAATAAGATTAACAGTGTTTCTTGTGAATATGCATTAAAAATTAATAAGTTTCTGTAAAGAATATGCAAATAAGATTAAGCAGACACCTAATGAATGTGCAAATAAGATTAATGAAGCTCCTAATGAATGTGTACATAAATTTAACCAGACTCCTAAAGAATATGCAAATATTATTAATGAGGCTAGCTAGTGAATATGCAAATACGGTTAATGATGTTGCTAATGAATATGTAAATGAAGTCGGGTTAATGTGAGGTTTATATATTCAGTCTGTCACTTGTGTCAGAAAGTTAATAAAACAAATGTATTATTATTCATAAGCAGTTAGCTAAATCCACACTCTTGGTGAAAGTGAATGAATAAATATTAACTGTTACCATGGATTTTCATTAGCCATTCAGTGCAAATAGCTGGAATGGAAAAATATGAAGCATTTATTGTAATTCTTAAATAAAGTTAACCTCTTCTTCTTCTTTTCTTTTTTTTATAAAGATTATATTTGCAGTCTTTAAATTATTTTTCACCAGATCATTTCATTATTTTTGGACCTCCCAAGTTCTTACAGGGACCAGGGATAGTATGTAGATGAATTTTGTTTTCCCCTCTGTGTGTCAATACTGTGGTGGTAGCCCTGGTTCACTGGAGTTACTACAACAGAATATCTGATGTGTCGTAATATATTTTCACAGTCTAGAAAAACACCTGAATATCATTTAACTTTTACCATAATTCAATTTTTACCATCAAATGATGACGTCGTTTTAGTAGTGACGAAGTTAGTATTATTATTATTATTATTATTATGTTTTTAATACTAAATTTGTGTTTGTATCTTTCAGGATTCCAATGCTGGGATGAAGAAGTGACAGGAATTGACATCAATGATGAACTGTCTCAGATTGCTAACAGGGCCGCACTTGGAAGTGAGGGACCCAATGGTGAGTTTTATTATCATCACTTTCAAACAGTATAAACCTCTTTTTTTTTTTTTTAAATGGTAGAAAAATATATTCTTTATCATGTATCATAAAATAAATTCAAAATTGTGCAAGCTTGATGTTTTATGTCAGTTAATATACACCAATAGCAGCAATAAGAAAACAAATTTAATAAGTTAAAAATAAAATTTAAAAAAAATGGAATAAAAAAACCTAAGAAATTTGTTACAAACTTTCAAAAATCACTTTCAGATTGTAAAGTTTTGACATTTTTTACCATTTATAAACATTAAAAACAGCAACAACAACTTTATATATATATATATATATATATATATATATATATATATATATACATCCGTTAAAAAGATATTTATTATACATCATATCATATAATTTTAATTTTCTCCAGCTGTAAACATTAACAACTATAACAAAATTTAATATTAAAAAACCCCAAAAACAAAAAACAAAAACTTTTCACTGTTTTCTAGTTTCATCTGTGATAGGAAAATAACCAAAAACAAACATAAGTGAACATAAAATAAAGATCTTTCAGTTAGTTTAAACATTAAGAAGATTTTAAATATATTTTTATCAGCAATATTACTTAGCATTTATATATGGCTAAGATAATGTCTACAATTATAATTTAAAAAATTATAGACATTTATGGGAAAATTCAACTATAAACATTTTTGCAAAAATTATTAATAATAATAAACATTTAAAAAAAAAAAAAAAAAAAAAAAAAAAAAAAAATTATTTGTAAAGCATGTCGTATTTAATTATTTATCAGGATTTTTTTAATCATTCTGTTTTATCAGTCCATGAGAAATATATTGATTTAAAAATGATTGTAGCTGGTGAAAATTAAAATGCTGAATCATTCGTTAATCATAATTAAAAAGTTGAAAACAACAGCATTTTCAGGTTAAATTTATTTAGGTCTATAAAACAAGGGAACTAGTGATGGGTCCTCTACAACATTTTAGTAACATGTTATTTTCTTTGAAAGGTATTTTTATTAGTGTTACGGTCAATTTTGTGCATTTTTATTATTGTCAAGATCATATTTGTGTGTCATAAGAGCCATTTTTAACTATTATTTCAATAAATATGAATCATTTCCATTAGACATTATTTTTTTATGTAAGCATCCTTCATTGCAAATTCAATACAAAGTGATATTTAATGAGTAAAATGAACTCATCACCTGGTTCAGACTGAATAACACATCTTGTATAATAATAGCAAAATCAATAACAATAATAATAATAAATAAATACATAATACATTTTTTTCCCTCTAGGAATAGTGAATAATTGCATGCTTCTTTTTCTACATATAGAAATATTTTTGTTAAAACTGATCATTTGTTAGTCAGTTTGTTATTTATAATAATAATGGAAGTATTATATATATATATATAAAAAATTATAGTTTAATAATTAATAATGATCATACTCAGCAGCTGGTATTTTTCTCATTTCATTTACTGCAGATGAAAACAAACATAAACTAAAACTGATCATCATTGTACCATTAGACTTTTTTTTTTTTTTTTTTTTTCTCTCAAAATTTTATGGTGTACAGCTTGTAGTAAATTTATGAAACATTTACATGTAGAGCTTTTATTATTTGAAAACAATGTGATTAACATATGGGGAAAAAACACCTACCAAGACCTGCAATGTGGATTTGGTGGGTTCCCTCTGGGTTTTCCATCCCAATTAGCTATGATAACAACAGCTGCTAAACATACAGTTTATCTAACAAGCATTTTCTGTATCTTTCTTTTTTTCTTTTTTAAAGTTAACTAAGGTATACGGTGATTCCTACAGTCTATTGCCTGTTATTCCTTCAGTTTATTACAAGTCTTTCTGACAAAATCCCCTGAGAGATAAAAATAATTAAACTTGAACCAACAAGAAATTGTCTTATTTAGTTATTAGCAGTTAAAGCCACGACACAGACCTCCCACACCTGTACGAAACAAGACAATGAAAAATCTGAAGTGGACATAAAATATTATTTGTAATTATTTTCAAAGAGAAGTGCAAATCGCATCTTTAATGGATCACTCACTGGAGATGTTTCCAGCAAATCTCTGTAGAGTATATGACCTTCCCATTATTGTAATAAGTGTTGATGTACGTATGCTTTTACTAGAGGTCTCTTTTGAACCAAACATGCATTAATAATCTGTTTACATGTTTGTAAAAGACCATGACATTGCGTTATATATTCTTACTGAAGTAGAATAATCAACAAAATTATTTATAAATCAATTATGATACACAGTAGTATTCCAAACATTCATGAATTAATTCTGATGGGATGTCATTCTATGGATAAAGATCTTTTCAAACATATTTTGTTAATTCTGGTTCACTCATAAACTATCACATTTTGAATAATCAGATATGTTATTACAATTAATCATCAATTAATTCCAATGCAGTTATTGTATATAATTTTTTGAACATTTGAAATATATATATATATATGTTCTGATTGCTTTAACTTCAGTGACAAATAAAGATAAATACATTTGAGTAAACCATCATAGAAATATGTATTAAAAAAACCTCACTAAAATAATAACAAGAAAGGAACTGATACCACCACCAACAACAACAACAACCAATAATAATAATAATAATAATAAACAGTAATTAAAAATGAAGTAATAAATAATACTATAAATAGACAGACAGATTGATAGAAAGGTAGATTGGATGGATGGATGGATAGATAAAAACAATTTATCTATAATACATAAATGCCTTGTAGCAAATCATCAGTTGGCTGTGCTTGGTAGACTAATAAATACACTTCGGCTGTCTCAAGTTATAAGTGTCCATGGTCATCTGGTCAGCAATAAATAACCAAAAAGCAAACACATACTTGAAAATGTAATGAAACATTTTTTTTTTTTTCCATCTGATAGGATTTTAGCCCTTCTTTCAGATCAAAAGAATGGCAGTGCCTGAGTTTGGTTTTAAAAAAAAAAAAAATAGATCACAGAAATAACATTTCTCAGGAAACTTAACAAGTCAGAAATTATTTAGTCTAAAGTCTAGACTTTGAAATACTAAAAGAAAATTTAATAACCTTTAAAGTTGTTTGGATCTAAGTCATGAATGTATAGTTTGGAGAATTTTTTTTTTTAATTAGAAAGTTAAAAATAAGATATTTAGTGTTTATTTTGAATACATTCTTAATTATTAAAAAATAATAATTTAATTAAAACAATAGAGCACTTTTACAGTTACAAAGTTATTTAGAAAAACGTAAACAGCACAGACATAAGTATTTTAAATACATTGTTTAATATTATTTTCTTAATCGGTAGAATAAAAACAGTCATAAAGTTATTTAGAAAACAATAACAAAGATTAGGACATTGGTATTTTAAGATTATTTTCTTAATTCAGCAGAAAAAAACCCAGCTGAAAGTTATTTAGAAAACAACATTACAGACATCAGTATTTTAAAGAAATTATTTAAATTATTTTCTTAATTCAGTAACATGTATTCTAAATCAAAAAATTTCTCAAATAAAAAACTAAATGCTCCTTAAATGAACACAAAACATGTTTCCATTTTAATGATGGTAATAAATAAATCATTTAAGATATTTGTGTTGGATCGTTATTGATATTATATCCAGTTTTCATTACTTTTAATATTCTAAAAGAGAGACTTTAAAAAATAAAAAATTAAACTCTTGGAAAGCTTTGAGCTTAAAATTAAGGAGTAAGACAGAATTCTAATAATATTTGGCATGAGTAAGGCATTTTAAATAATCTTGAATCTGTTAAGAAATTGGTTTTTAAAGTACAGCTATAAGTTTAAATAATTTTCTTTTCTAAGTGTAGTGTGCACTCAGTCAGACTGTTAAAATAATCTTTAAGATTCTTCAGTTAACAAATAATTTAATTATATACTGCAACTGTGTTTTGGACAACATACAGTTTGGTGATAAATGTGATTGTCTGATATATGTTAAGTCAGTTTCCTTCATATGCATTTCCTATTCCAAAGTGTATGCTATAATTGGTGTCTGTTCAACTGTTTTGCTTTCCTGTTTTGTTTTTTTTTTTTTTTTTTTTTTAATTTAATTTTAATTTTGAAGGCAAAATTACTGGACTGCAATATCATAAGCAAATTGAAAAGAAGACCCTAATATGTATCTTGATTTTAGAATTGTTTTTCGTGTGTGTGTAAAATTTGCATTAGTTCATTTTTTTTTTTTTTTTTTGGATTCATATGTGAATTAGTTTTAATTGCATTCATTAATTAAACAAATGTATCCCATTTTCATATGCAGCAAGCAAGGGTGGTAAGTTGGTTACACCTGTATCTCTAGACGTAGTCCTGTGTTTTGGTATTAATGTTGAATAATTTCTGATGACGATAAATCAGTTCACTTACTTAAAACTGAAAGAGTGTTGTGTGAACATGTGTACTTACATAAATCTATGTACATTTTTGTCAGCCTTCATTCCAATGTTGTTTCATGTAAAACATAATGTGCTTTAAAATGAAAAAGAAATGTAACATAGTATTAATTGTATAAAAGAAGATATATTTTCGGTTTATTAATATACAAGATTTTTTAAATTTAATTAAATGGACAGTGAAATACATTTTGTTACATTTCTTTTTCTCTTTGCCTGTGAGTTTATTTCAATAATAATCATGAAGTGTGTTGTTTTTTAATGTATTTGTTGTATGCTTGACAAATCATTTTCCAACTCATCTGTTGTTATCATTATTATGATCAGCAATATTAGCAGTATCCTTATTATAAAACACCCATCCACCCTGTTGTTCTGAAATGTCCCCTCTCACACACAAAAAACAAAATATATACATATAAACATAAATCCCAAATTGCATTCCAACAAAAATAACTGTTGGTGGATATCAAAGACACTTTTATATTTTAGTGTCTTGTTTATGTCCTATACAAATGAGTTGTATTTGAAGATATAAATTCTTACAATTCATGTGTAAGGATGTGTATCCTGGGTCACTAAAGGTATAGTATACGTATATTGTTGCTGCTGCTGAATAGGACAGTGACAAATCTGTGCTTTCATTATCATTTTCTCTCCATAAATTGTAAGAGTGTATCAGAATTTGACAGCATTCACACACATTCACTCATGAAGACCATTGTTAATCATTCAGCATTCATGAACTAAAGGATAAAGTCGTATTTTTAAGAGTTAGTTATAGACAACAACTGACTGTCAGAATTCAGAATATTCTTGCATATAGATCTCTATAAACATTGATATGTGTTCTGTATTATCTTCCATCAACCTTTATCATGATTCAGGAAGCACTTTTGTTACAGTTAATTCATAAATTACAGTTTTGTTTATCATGACTAAGAGGATGTTTTTCACATAAACAATCCAGTATTGTAAACAGTGATTAAATTCTTTTATTATCGTACAGGAGACATTTTTTACACAATTTGATATCATAACTAAAATTATCTTACAATCTGATATATTAATTATAATTTCCTTTTGTCATAACGTATCATGGAAGTAATCCACTTACATACATAGCCCTTCTTAATTTTCACTTGATTTTTAATTTAATATATATACAGCTGCCATCTTTACCTACCTGTATTTACCTGTCTTTTTTTTGGGGGTGTATTCATGTGAAACTGACAGTTATGTATATAAACCTTTTGGGTACATGCTTAACAGGTTAAACAAGGAGCTCGCATTATTTTCATCCAACATTTTGATTTTAATTCATTTGATTTAGTGACTTTTTCAAAGAGCTAGGTGTGAATTATTTGATAAGTCAGATCATAAACAAAGCTGATAATGCCAAAAGCAGAATACAAAATGTTTACAAATGGTGGAAGAGAGATATGAAAAAGAATTTAATAGCAGTTTATATTAGATTGCTGGTGTGAAAAGGTCTCATATATCATGATAAAAATAAAAACAAATAGTAAAAGGTAACTGTAGTTATAATATCAGAAAGGTATTTGTCTTCCCTCATCATTATACTGAGAGAAGAAAAAAAGACATTGAAATTTATTATATCAGATTGTTTTATGAGAAAGGCCTCATGCATAATGAATGTATTTGTGGATATGGTACCAAACTGTATGTGAAAAATGCCTTCTGTATCATTTATTGTAATTTATTGATAGTTTAAAATGTTAGATCATGCTAAAAGAAATTGTATTTTATCTCCAATTGTATCAAAAATATGTTCTGTTTCATAATAAAAAATTATAAAGGAATAATATAGCATATACATCAATATGTAAAAAATTTGTTTCCATCTAATATGCATAATATATAAAATACTGATAAGAATTGAGATTTTCCATCCTGAGATTGCATCAGATTTGTCTTTTTCTTATTCATTTGTGTTTTTTTTGGCTTGTCTGAGCTGAAGCCTAATATATTTTGATACATATCTTATTAGGTTTCTTGCATTTCTTTAGTTACAGCATAGTTTGCTGTCAATTTTTACCAAACATTCACTGAATCAACAAGATCATTATGATAATTTTCTTTTGTACTATAATTATTATTTCAAAATAATTTCAGAGCATATTCATAAGTATGCACAGATAAATTACATGCATAAACACTTATTCCCAATTATATAATGCATATATTTAAACAGGGCATTAATTTTAAACTTTTATTTCTTTCTTTCATCATTCTTCTTCATTTTTTGTCTTATTTTTCTTTTCTTTTTTTAAAAATAAAAATGATTTGTCAGGCTCTGAATAAATTTCTTTAATGTTGTGAAAAATGCTTTACATGTTGTTACAAACATCACTTTATTCATGTATATTCATTCAGTCATAGATTTATATAAAAAAAATAAAAAAATTCATCAGATCTTTAAATTAGATAACATATTGAAGAATTTGTTTTCAAATTACCATTTTATAGTAAAGAATTGCATGTTTCCATTAATTCATATAACATATTCCATATTTCTGGAATCATGGAGATATAAAAAAAAAAAAAAAAGAAGAAAAACAACTCAAAAATTACATCCCACCCCAACCATGAAAAAACAACAACACAACAGTAAAAAGCCAAACAGTCAATATAATTTATTATTATTTTTATATTATTTTACTTACTGCATCATTAATGATATTCTTGCGCACAGGGAATCCCATCTGGATTTATGTTCAGTACATTCATTGATTGAAAACATTTTTATTGCCATTCTCCATGATTCTAATTATATTAATAATCATGTGGTCAGTATTGTACATATTTTCTTTTCCATTCGTTGTCATTGTTTTCAGCTTCATGTTGAAACAAATACAAATAAATGTAACTGTTTTGTCAGTAGTTGGAAGAGTTATTTGGATATAATAAAGTAATAATAATAATAATAATGAGTAAACAAGTGTAATTTTATTTATTTCATCTTTTTTTTTTTTAATTATTAAGGTTATTATTATTATTAAGATTATTTTTAATTTATTATTTTATAACTAAAACCAGTGCTAATCTTTATTACTTAATTCTTAATTAACTGGCATGGATTGGTGATTGAATCAGCTTTATAGATATATTACTTTTTTATTAATGTTTCCTAAGTGTGCCAGCATTTATATCTATCTGACTTACACTTTGTGATTGTTAATATTTCATTCAATCATTGGAACTAAAAATGAGAGAAAGATGAGATAAAAGAGTGATAATTTACGTGAAAATCATTTTAACTTGTAAAAATTCATTTCTTTATCAGAATAATCATCGTTCATCTTAATTTGTGTTTCAAAATCTAAGAGAAAATAACCAAGTTAGCTCTTTTATCATTGAACAGTCTTCTGAGGTGTAAAATAATTTTTAAAATTCATAATCATTCGTTTTAATTTAATTTTTTTTTATCTACCCCCTTAAATGCATCATTATACCTTTGGTACAAGGTATAAATCACATTCATTTATCTGTATTTCATGTCACAACATTGAAAAATACAATCTAAATATATTTATTTGAATGTCTGTTGAACATTCATTTATATTTTAAAATAACAAAAGGCAAATTTATTCTCTATTTTCAGGTGAAAGGATTATTCGACACAAATCAGAAAAGATTGCAGTGGAGATCTTGGTCAACCCACAGACAGCAACAGTCCGCAGATCCCTGAAGGGTTTCCTTACTACCCAGACACCACACAAGTTTCTCCTTTACGTTGGCCATGCCTTCCAGGGCTCTGGGGCGTGGGTGCTGCAGGATGATGTCTTTACTTTTGCTAATCTGGCCCACGTGTTTAAGGACACTGATGTTGAAAATGCCATCAAGCAGAGTCCCGGGACTCAGCTGACCATGTACACACTCGCTGGACCCGACTGGAAAAGCAGCTTCTTGAAGCACGACTTCAGCAAGGAAATTCACATTGAAGTGAACCCAGCACAGAAGCTGCACAATGTCCATGGCGTGCTTCAGTTTGCTGCCTATATTGGAAGTTTTGTCAAGACGCAGAATGTCACGACAATGTTGCACTCTTCAGAGATTGTGGGCAACATTAAGTTCAGCCGACCAACTCTGTACATCTTCCCTGGTTGTCAGGGAGATTCTGCTCTCTTTGGCATCAATGGCTTTAGCCTTCTTGTCAATGGCGGGTATAGTAGGAGGTCTTGCTTCTGGGATTTCACACGTCACTTAGATAGAATTGATGCTTTTCTGCTCACCCATTTAGGCACAGATAATTTATTTGGCATAGGTTCTGTTCTGCAACGAAAACAGATAGAAAATGTCCATCCTGAAATTGGCTTTATGTATCTGAATTCTAGTGAAAAAACAAGAAATTCTCCCTTGCCTAGTTTAGAAGATGTCACCCAGAAAGACCCAAGTCTACTGATCAATTTGGCTGAAGAGGGAAGCCGTCTGATAGATTATTCAAAGCAGTTAGGTCAGCTTCCCCACCCATGTTCACGCACAACTTCTGGGCCAAACCAGGAACCTGTAAATCTGTATCACAAAGTTGGTCACGGTTCATTGGATATGTATATCCTCAATCCTGTACAAGACAGCAAGGAGCTGAAGGAATTTTACATGCAGTGGAACAAGCAGGTCAACAATTTTGGAGTTCAGCAGCACTTTCCTCTACCAAATATGCTGTCCATCTGCGCTTTGCTTGTTTGGAGGCCATCCAGTCCAACTGAGAAAATCACTAGGATTTTCTTTCCAGGAAATGCTCCTCAAAATAAAGTCATTGAGGGTCTGGAAAAGATTAAGAATTTGGACTTCTTGAAGCATCCTTTCTGCACTCAGAAAGATCTTCACCCTGTGAAAAAGACACCAGGATCAAGAGCTACCGCAACCAAGACTACTCCAAGATCATCAGCTCCTGTCAAGACTGAACTGTCCAGAAGAACAGAGAGACCAGAACGACCGAAGCCCTCAGTACCAACAACCATGACTAGAGGAAAGGTGGCTAAAGAGGATTCTAATAAGAAAGCTGCAACAAAGACCAGGGATGTTAAAAAAGACAAAGAGAAAGAAAAAGAGAAGAAGGAGAAGTCTGATAAGTCAAAATCTTCAGCATCGTCTAGTCCTTCAAAAAGTTCTGTTTCAGCTGCCTCCCCATCAAAGAGCTTGACACCAACTGAGTCTGCCCCTGAACCAGTTACACCCCAAGGAAAAGCAGAACCACCAGTGAAAAGTGAACCAGAACCAGTACAGCCAGCACCACCAGCTGAGCCAAGTGCTCCTCAGGAGCCCTTGGTAAACCATGTAAGTGAACAGCCACCTGTGACTGGTACAGAACAGGCTGTTAATTCTGTAAATGAGGCAAGAGAAACCATTTCTCCTGAACCACTTCCAGATCCCACACAGTTTGAGCCTACCACTTATGACAGCGTACAGCAGGTGGCATCTCATCCACCTTATGATAAAGAGAAACTTGCAGAGCTTGGGATTTATGATGATGATTATGAAGAGCACGAGAAACCTGTTGCAGATACCACACTTGACAAGCAGAAACAGGAAGAATTGGGAATTTATGATGATGATCAACAAAGATTTGAGAACACAGTCCAAAATGATGTCAGTGCAGTGAATGATAACCAGCACTCTTCAGTAACATCCCCTCTATCACCAGGGGATGAAGACTTACTTCAACCACAAGCTTTGCCAGACCCAGTTGCAATTCCTGAACAGGCTCCTATAGATGTGGAGAGACAATTCATTAAAGAAGAAATTGTTCCAGAAGAGGCCAAAGGTGAATTTTCTGCTCCAGAGTTTCAAGAAGAAAAGGAAGAATCTGCTCCTACATGTGATGTTGATACAGCAAAAGAGGAATCATCTGCAGTTGATATGTTTAAAGAGGAATCTCCAGCCCTTGATATGTCGAAAGAGGAATCTCCTGAACCTTGTGATATGTCAAAAGAGGAATCACCTGCACCTTGTGATATGTCAAAAGAGGAATCACCTGCTCCTTGTGATGTGTCGAAAGAGGAATCACCTGCACCTTGTGATATGACAAAAGAAGAATCACCAGCCCCTTGTGATATGACAAAAGAAGAATCACCAGCACCTTGTTATGATGAAATGAAGGATGAATCTCTTGTTTATAATGATTTGGCTCCAAAAGAACAGTCTCCTGCCCCAGGACACATGGACCCAGCACAAGATATTCCATCTTCACCAGAGCCAACAGAGGAGCCACAGGAATTTTCATACCAACATGAGCCTGCTGCTAAGGAAGAGACAAGTGCACCTTTCATGCATGAGCCTGAAGAAACTCCTGCCCAAGAATCAATAGAACAAAGTCTTCAGTATGGCATTACAGATGACCAGACTCCACACATGGGTGGAATTAGAGAGGAGGAGGAAGAAGAAGATGCAGTCCAGTCTGAAATGAAAGGTGAAAAGGAACACTCTGTAGACCCAGAGGAATTCCAGCATGCTTCAGCAGGATCAGCTGTTGATGCTGAAGATGATCATCATGAAGCTGGTGAATCAGAGAAGAAGCCAGAAGTGATGGACAAACAGACACTGGAAGATTTGGGTATTTATGAAGAAGATGATCAGGAGGAAATGGGTAATGAAGACGACACTACACGTGACTCGCTTGAAAGAGATCCTAGTGCATTTGTTTACGAGAAGGAAGTAGATTTAGAGGGAGAAGATGGATCTCATCAGGAACAACAGTTTAGTTTTGAGAAAGAACATGCAGCTGAACAAATACAGCCAGATGTACTTGGTGACATAAAGGAAGAAGATGCTTCTGCCAAAGAGGGTGAAGTATCAGTAACAGAGAATAACCACTTTGAGACTGATTACAATGCTCAGATGGAAGAGTCACATGTTGGACAAGATATATCATATGATGGCTCTGCTCATGAAATGGAAGGAGAACAAGAGTCAAATATTCCAGAGGCTTTTGAGAAAGATGACACTCCTCAGCCAAGAGAAAACCAACCCTTTGATTTTTCAGGGGCTGTGAATGAAAATGTTAATGGAACAGGGAAAATGGAAGCTAAAGAAGATGACACTGATTCAATTGATGGAGGTACTCCAGATGATGACAAGGACATTGATGAATCATTTCCACACCATCAGGAGAAAACATCAAAAGATGCACCTGAAGAAGAACATGACATGCCAGCCAATATGCGTCCTGAATTTGAGGCAAAAAATCCCTTTGACACAATGGACCAGCATGGATACAACCCATTTGTTGGTATTGAGGATTCAGTTTATGAACAACAGCCTCCTGCCAATATGTCAAGCACTGAACAAGACTCTGTGAAGGAAGCAGAAAAAGAATTTGATCCTGTTGCTGAATGGGGCCAACCAATGGGACTTCCTTCCCCGTCCCCACCTGAAGAAAATAAAACTGAAGTGGCCACAGCAAATGGAATTAACCCTGATGTCACAAACAAATCTCCTAAAGCTACAAAAACAGCGAAGAATGGTACTGCTAAGACAGATGATAACAAAAAATCACCACCACGAACCAAGTCCCCAGAGAAACGATCGCCCACAAAGGCTAAACCAACTAATGGTCACACAAACAGGTCATCAGACCTGCACACAAGAACAGGCAGACCTCAGTCTGCTGCTGCTGACAAGAAGACAGAAACAAAGAGACCTGCCACTGCAAACACAGACAAGAAACCTCTCTCTCGCACCCGGCCAGCCACAGCACCTTCAACACGTCAAACAGAAACTAAAACACGAGCTGCAACAACCCGACGTCCTGCCACTGCTACTAGTCGATCTTCTCCCATAGCCAGCAGAGCTCCACCGCTTCCCCCTATGACTCCATTCTACGTGGACCTCACCTATATTCCCAACCACGGTGATCCACTCTACAGCGATGTGGAGTTCTTCAAGAGGGTCCGGGCAAGGCATTACGTACTGAGTTCTCTGTCTCCTAATCCTCAGATACTTAACTCACTGCTCGAGGCCAAGAAGCTCTGGGAGGATAAGGATTTGGATGTCACTGTCATTCCAACGTATGATAATGAAACGCTTCGACACTGGATGGGTCTCCACAAGGAAGACCTCGGTCAGTTGAAGATAGACGTGGCTCCGTCTGCCAGCCGCTGCACCATACAGCTGCAGGACCACGAGACCAGCTGCTCCGCTTATAGGCTTGAGTTTTAAATGAACCGTGACCAAGATGTTACAGTTGCAGAAATCAGGTCTCAGATGGCTTTTCTTTTCTGCTGTTAGGCTGAGGTTTTTGAATGATGTGTGTGAACATGTGTATGAAATGGAGTCCATTATTAAGCAGTGTTGTTGGTTGATTGCTGATTTAGTTGAAATGTTTTTTAAAATTTTTTTTTTTTTTTTTTTTTTTTTTTTTTTTTAATTGGCTTCTGACTATGGTTGGGGTGGAAAAGCGTGGAATTGTAACATGTGGCTCTGAAACAAGTTTTTGATGAGAATGCATCATTCAGTAGTGTTTAATTTATCAATATGCTTTTCTGGGTTTTTTCTTGTTTTTTTTTTTTTTGTTTGTTTTTTCCTCTTTGTCTTTGTTGTAAAATTGTTGCTTTAGTTTTTCCTTTTGGATTTCTTGTAAATCTTTATCAGAGACTGTAAATGTATGTTTTAGAGAGTTAATATATAGTCTGATCATTTTTCAAATTAGTCAGGATTTTTTTTTTTTTCTCCTGTATTAATACACTCCAGTACAAAACAAAAAATGTCATGTTATCCTTTTTGATATAAATGCTTCAGATATATTTACTATTTTATTCTTAATTTTTCCACCATGACATTTATTGTTTCAGAAATTAAAATGTTTCATCTTCACTTATCATAATTACTTTTTAAAATATTTTTAAATGTTATGTAAAGTTGCATAAACAGCATTATTGTGAAAAAACCCCAAAACAACAACAGATATGGAATTAGATACCTGCTTGATCACAAATCTGTCTTATCATGAAACATTCAGAAACTGAGAAATGAAGAGTTTTCTGTTGAAATTACTATGGTTTTGGATTTTAAAGACATTGTGTATTTCAGTTTATTAATTCCAGTTACAAGACTTTCCATCATGTTTGGACTTTATTCTGTACAATTTTAAAGACTCTTCTTTACCTATCTGGAATTACAGTGTCATTTTATTTATGACATTGTGAAGACCGATGTTTGGACTGTGTTACTCAATGTTTAAAAATGTCATGTTTTAATAGTTTTGATTCTGGTTTAAATCTACAAATGAATCGGTTGATATATATGTTCAAATAAATAGATTAATTGAGATGTTTCAGACTACTAGTGTAAACCGTAATTTTATTAATGATGTCCTGAAATCAGAAATAATTGTATCTATTGGTTATTTGTAATATGAACACTAAAAAGGGGAAAAAAACCATATATATAATCAACATTGAATGTGTTTCTTTTTCATGTTTTATTACAAGCATGTCATGTTCTGTCATTCTTTCATTTTAAGAAAGCAGTTAAGACAAGATAAAGAACAGGGTTGCACCTTTTTTTTTCTCTTTTTTATTTTTTTTAATTTTTTTTTTAGAAATAATATTTAACAAATATATTTCAAATGTAATTTAAAAAAATTAAAACAATAAAATATTTAGCCGATTATGTTTTCTACATGACCATTTATAACAGAGAAAAGTAAAGAGAAAAACAAATAAATAATGGTTTAAATGGAGAATGTTATTAAAATTCGTATTTTACTTTTTAGTGTTTGCTTTTTAGTGGACACACTTTGTTAAATATCCAGTGCTTTACCACCCCTTACTGTAAAATGTACATAAAAAAGCAAATATCAATGTTATGCAACTGCCTGTTTGCTCAGTGTATGATTTTATTTTTCTTCATTCTGAAAATGATTCTACCAAATGGTAATGTAAAATATGTAAACAGTTGAAATTTTTCACACATTTCTTTATGAATTTTTAATTTTTAATTTTTTTTTGAAAAAGTAGAATTTGTTACTGCTACTTTTAAACAAAAATGTAATGTGAGTATTGTAAAATAATATTAAAATTATTTTTGAATACTTTTTGAATGTTACTTTTCTGAATTCTCATTTTCTTTGTAAGCAGGCAAAAACTTAAATTTTTAAGGGGACGGGTTTTCTAAAAAACAAATAATGAAATAAAAATTTGTTTATTAATATTTTTGACTACAGAATTCTGTAATTTTAAAATGCAACACTTACAGGGAAAAAAAAGAAAAAAGTTATGTAACTGTTACAAGCTAGCTGGAGCATTTGGAATAAGTAACTTACAGGCCAGCTCACAGGATACCAAGTAACATAGCCAGTTTGTGATATATCACTGTAGATTTAAAAAATAATAAAAAATTCAACCTTTTCAATGATGAACTGTTTTGTATCTGGCATGTGGAACTGGTTAGGGAAGTCTGAATGTCATAAATCACTAAGTGCAATTGATGCACTGTCACTTTTTTGTTTGCTTTTCATACTTTTCTTAATTATTATTTCATTCCTTGACTGTCTGTATGTGTAGTGCAGATAACTTTTTGGTGTTTCATTTGTATAACCTCGATTCTGGGGTTTTCATTAAATTTTAAAGTAATAATGATAAATTGGATCACATAAATTTGAAGGAAAAAAAAAAATAAGAAAAAACACAACAAAGAAAACAAGAACAAAACTAGCCAAAAAAAAACAACAACATAAACAGGATTTATAATTGGACTATACATTTGTTAAATGAATTTTTTGTTTTCTTTTTCTAAAAATTAGGAAAACATGCGATTCCATTTTATCATCACTAGAATTCTCCTTGGCTTGTACTTTGATACAGTTTACACTCATTTTGTTATTTTAACCTTTAAAATTGTATACACATTTATTACTAGCGAGATATTTTATTATTTTCAATTATTACCATAGATTTTTAGACATTTATTAAATTGATTCTTGGTTTTTTTCTAAAGTGAAGTAATAGGATTTTGTAAAATTTAGAACATTTACAGCAATAGGTTTTATAAGCCACGATAAAATTAGTTAAGATTTTTTTCACCTATTTTAAATCTTTATAAACTAAATCGTGTTATTGTTAATAATCAGTATAATTATGAAGTTTTGTGCTTTGCAGAGAAATAGAAAAAGAGATGAGTATATTAATAACATGACCAAGATATTTGAAGACTTATATTTAGATACTTTGTGTAGTTTTTATTGAATGGTTTATAATCAATGCTAGCCTTTTGAATTTTGTCCTCAGATCTTGTTGAAGTCTTGTGTTTATATAAAAACAGTCTCTCTTTTTCACTGTTTCCCTATTTTCATTCCTTATCAGCCAATCTTTAAAAATAAATTATCAAGATATTAATAATTGTTTTCTCTTCTGTAAGCCAACATAGTAAATAGTTAATTATGTTTTTTGTACTGACTTGTAGGCAACTAGTCATACAATTGCTTCAAGGTGCTTCAGTGTTTCTTCAATTATTAACTAACACATTTTATTGTTATTTTTTTTTTGGTTATTATTTTAAACAGGCAAATTAAGATGAAGCCTTAGTCTGATAATGTTACATTATACCAGAATAAAATCATGTTTAAATTAGCTGGTTTTATTTTTATGGTTGTAATGTAGTCTACCATAATTAGTATTATTTTTGAGAAGAAAACAAATTCTGTTTATAATTTTGTTGTTTAAATGCAAATGTATTTGTTCACTTTTTAAAATATTTTATGTATACATTTGTTTCCTTTTTGATTTTTATTTGTTGTTTGTAGCCATTTATATATATACGTTTTCTCTCTTTTATAAGTAATACTAGTATCTTTTTACCTTATACTTTTGTTTTGTAGAGTTGTCTACCATTCACACAGAAAATTACATCATATTTTTTTTTTTTTTTTTTTTTTTTTTTTTTAACATACAAAAATTGCATCATTTTGGTTTTGATTTAGAGTTATCTATCTTCAACACAGTATATAATTAATAACTAGACATAAAATACAGGTGTTTAATAAAATCCAGAAAAACTGTAAAGCCCGATTACTGTTTGGGGTAACATTTTCACTGAATTATATAATTAACAATTGTTTTTGTTGTTTTTTTAGGTTTTATATTACTACAACATTTAGAATTTACTTCTGACAAGTTACATACTGCCTAGACATATTAGCAAGACCTTTTAACAAAAAAAGAAGTAATTAAAAAATGATTAGTTTTTTCTTTAAAATAAAAATAAAATCTTTACATAGTTATTTACAAATTTTAGTGCAATTTTAATATCAGCTCTTTCACCATTGTGCTTTTGTAAAGTGTTAATATATTTATGCTTCCATCCATTAGCCTGTACATACATGTAAATTTCTCTTCAACAGTTCTTTACGATTCTTTTCTCCCTTTGTGTAAATGCTGTAGATTTTTTTTTTTTTTTTTTTTGTCTTTTTTCAGTGTGGATTAAATGTGTTACTTCACTGTTGTTTACATTGTGGATCTGTACAGCCTATTTTCAGTGTTGTAATTCTGCATCAATGTCTTAATATTTGTCAAGCCAGATTATTAAATGCTACCAAAATTATACTGTGTTGGTCTTTATTTTTGTGTGTGTGTGTGGAGAGGGAGAGGGAGAGACAGAGACACTCTCTCGTTGGATTTTGGTTTTGTGAAAATTTTCTTCCACCAATAATTGCTTGAATTATGTGTGAAGAAAAAAACAAAAACAAAATGTTTTAAATTTTTTTATTTACCGACACGTGGAAATATTTATACTGTAGCTCTGTATTTTATTTTTTTTAAAAAAAGCAAACCTGTCAACAAAAATAATATATAATACAAGACACAATACACAAAAGTTGGCAATGCCAATAATCTAAGACTAACTTTCTACATCAAGAAAAATGTTAGATATAAAGACATTTACACACCATTGAACTGATGGTTAAGTGTTAAAATGAGCTGATAATTTCAATTCATACGTGATCACTTTTAACTATCTCAGATTTATCTACAGGATTATTAAACAAGCATAAAGTAATCTATATATATCTTTTCTCACACACGCTCTTCTTTAAAAATTATTTTACAATATATTTACCAAACATTTCAATTTCTTTCTTTTTTTTAAATTAACAATGGCTCTGTATGAAAAGAAAACTTTGGAGGTCACAATGTCTTGACCATGCCCTTTTATTATCAGTTTTTTTTTTTTTTTTGTAGCCAAAAATACCATCTGCAGTTCTGATACTTCTTCTTGCTGACAGATAATATTAAGGCACCATAAAAAATTTCTGCTTGACATAAGGTAAAAAGTCACAGAAATTTCTTCATGCCTTTTGATCCGCATTCACAAAACCTTTAATTAGCACATAGAAATACACATCATAAGTTAAAAAATATAAATGGAGCAAATACAACTGTACAGACACAACACACACACAATAGTTGTCCCAATACTTTTTGTTTGTTAAACACTGTTCAAAGAAACAATAACAGATTTTGGTGATGTTTTTTTTTTTTTTTTTTTTTTTATACAAGTGCTTCACACATAATAAACTGTCCTTAAAGGCAAAAGAAGAACAAAATAATAAAAATAGTAATTAAAATAAATGTGTGGTACCATGATTTCAAGCAATTACAGCTTACAGCATTCAAATTGTCAAAAAGTCCAATCAACAAAATGATTCAAGGAATTGTTGAATCATTTAATTAAAAAAATTTTTTTTTTTTTTTTTTTTTTTTTTTAATTATCTTTTTTTATGTTTTTTTTTTAAAAAAGGAAAAGAATAAAACTGTTGTATGCACGTGCTACAGCAGGCGTGTTTATTGGGGCAAATATGGTGAGAAATTACAATGTGCCTACATAACACTGGGCTACAACATCACTATATTGGACACAGCAGTTAAATCCATAGACAGATATAAGAGTTAGTTAGTTTTCCATTGTACAGGGCCTTCGAGGAGTGCAGGCAGAACCAGTTCAGCTGGACCATCCATAGGAAGGGTACGCCTTGGAAGCAACCTTTGCCTGTGATGTGGCCTGCTGCGACACTCTGGACGAAGCACCAGTCGAGTCCTACATGAGCAGATAAGAGCTTTTATTATCTCACTACTCATGCACTAACTAAGCTGTTAAAAACATCCCACTACACAACAAATACAATATCAAATATACACACACGCACAGACATTATTCACTCAGTCTTTCACAGACATTCTTTCTCTTACAAATTTCTTCAGGGTAGAGACATACACAAACACACACACACACACACACACATATGCACATCATTAGACGCAAGTGCACATCTCAGACATTGACACTTATTAAAATGACTTTCAAATAACTAAAAATATTTTTATTTTTTTTATTATCTTTTTTTTATTAATAACCTAAATCTGATAAATCGACAATAAAGTGTGAATGCATTAAAAATAAATTGTAAATTCTGTTATCTTCGGATCAGTTTAAAAATATTACAAATCACACCTGTTGCAGGGCATGGTGTATCATCTGAGAATGAGGCTGATGAGGCATCATGGGAACAAACGGCGCCCCAAATGTCGCAGCTCCCATCGCACCAGCTTGAGTTGCAGTTGCAATCGGCAGATTAAACGGTGGCGGTGTTCCAGCATGGAATGCTTGCTTGTCAAAAGGCTGTAGGTGGAGGGAAAAAAACGAAAATCAAATAAAGCTCTTTTCACATTTCCAAATTTGATTTAAAATATTTAATATTAATATCTTCTTTTGGTCTTGCCATACACTGGTGATAAATCCATTACAGTGTATCAAAAAAAAAAAAAAAAAAAGATAAAATGAGAATTTCTTTCTCTCCTAATAACTTGAAATCAACAAACATTGTTTTGCACAAGCAATTTAAAATTAAGTGATAAACGGATCTTCTGAAAATATTAAACAACAGGTGGAATTTTATTTTTAAATTTTGTGCCAATCATTAAGCTTGTAAAACAGTTTTCAAATAAGAACGGCTTCAATTCACGATATTGTTACCTGTGCATGTGACTTGCCATATGTTCCAGCCAAATCTGCTGTTGTTGCACTCCCTGTAAAGAACAGATTATAATTTTTATTTTGTACATTTGTAGAATTAGGAATCAAAACAAACAAAAAGATTTCTGAAAAGTAATAACATTTCTTTATTTTTCAACAGAAAGTATCTGCCAGGCAAGAAATTAACTACACATACTTGATCCTGCTGATGCCTTGCTCTGGCTTCCTGAAATGCCATAGGGTGATTTTGAAAAGTCAGGTGTCTGTGTCAAATCTTCATAACCTATTATAAAAACAGAAACCAAAAATTAGTGAATAATCTTCTGAAATTTATCAAATGTTATAAATAATAAATATTTAAAAAAATGGCTAATGAAATTGCATAAATTTTTGTTTTTTTTCATTTCTACAATTATTTGATACATTTAAAACCATAAAAAGTAGTTAAATTAAACTACTGAAAATACCAATTAAACATTAATTCATTTTGCATAAAAGATTAAATTATTTTATTCTGTGCTGCAAAAATTAAAACTTTCTACAATTATTTGATGTATTTAAAACTATTATAAGTACTTAAATTTTGAAAGTACCCATTTAATATTAATTCATTTTGCCCAACAGATTAAATCATTTAAAAAAAATAAAAAATAAAACACAAGCATATAACACATTTGAAAACAATTAAATGCAAATTAATAATGAATTTTAAAATCACCTTTGGCTGTGTTGTACCCATGCGAAGGGTAAGTTTTCTGAAACTGTGTTGTTGCAGTGGTTCCTCCATGAGGAGCATTTGTCACTGGTGGCATCTGAACAAGTTAAAAAGCAAATATGTTAGTGTTTTAGTACAGGGTTTAAAACTTTAATTATGCTTTGAATAACCATACACAAATGCAATCAAAAAGTATGTAACTCAAACATTAATAACATAAAATAAAAATAAAAATTGCATTGTTAGTTATTCTTAAATATAAAAAATAATAATAACAATAAAGGAAAGAAAAAAACCTTTAAAACTAATGCTGCAATTTGTTATGCTTCATTTCACATTTTAAAACTGAAGCCATTTTGACAACAATCCTAATAAATTTGCCAAAAAAAACATAAAAAATAAAATCCATTTCAAAATAATAATTTAAAACAAATTGTTAACCAAACCTTAAAAAAATCCTATATAACAGATTTTCTTTCCCAGTCAGTTATCAGCTACGTTTACTTACAGGGAACATTTGTGGATACTGGAAGCCAGGGGCTGCACCAGGTAACATAGAGGGGTAGTAGTAGCCGTAGTGTAGATTTATGTACGGCTGCTGCTGTCCTGAATGGGTTGACTGCTGCTGTGAGGTTGGGTTTGGAGACTGAGCCTCCACACGATTCAACTTACTGCTGTCTGTTGTACCAACTACCAAACAAAACAAAACAGATACCATTTTACATGCGAACAAAACCAAAACATGGGACTTGCACAGAAATGAAAGAAATGATTACAGTTTATCAACTAACAAATCAAATAAACACACCATTTTACATGTGAACAAAAAAAAAATATTTATTTTTTATTTTTTTTATGGGAGACTTACAAAGAAATGAAAGGAATAATTACAGTTTATTATGGTATGACTCATTTACAGTTTGATCAATTTTTTTTATAATTAAAGGATGTTTTAGTTCAGAACTAAATAATGAAATGAGAGTGTTTGTTTCTTATCTATACATCTTTACTGGAATAACTGAATATGTCAGTAAGACGTGAACTGAAAAAAAAAAAAATCATTAAAATTACAGAAAAAAAAGCACATTTTTCTGAATCCATTACCGTTTTACTCTTTACTGAAAAAAGTAAGCAAAATTAAATAATGCCTATATACCTGAATAAGGAACACTGGCTAGGGTTGCTTGGTCTCTTCCTGCTATTGTTGAAGGCACTGGAAATGCAGTCATGTCATAATAGCTGCTTGCCTGAAAGAAAGAAGGGAATACAAGTCAAAATAATCATGTAGTAGAGATGAGTTGAACATTTCAAAAAATTCTTTGTTACAAAAAATAATGAAATGGTTTCTCATCTTTTAAAAATATCATAGTAAAATTATACAATTCAATTCAACTTATGAAAAAAAAAACGTGGATGCAGTTATTCGTTTTAGTTATTTTCACACTTTGAATAACAATAAAATTATTCTGGTTAGATCATCCTTACCAGTGGTGGCATTCTCTGCTGCTGCAACAACATGTCTTCATAACTATACAGCGGTTGCTGTAAATTCTGAAAATAAAATTTTATACTGATAAAACATAATTGACTGGGTTAGTTTTAATCAGCTTATGAATACAAAACAGAAATAAAAGCACATGTAATGATGCTTGCATTTAAAATGATGACTGCAACAATAAACATGGCTTCATAGTTAGATTTTTAAACAAAAATGAACGGAATACAATACAACTTCAAAGAACAGAAAAATGACACAAAAAATTTAAAACACTGCCTATTTGTTGTTTTATGCAGGCATTGCAATGTATTACTGCTAAGGATGTAGTGAATACTTAGCATCAAATATACTTACTTTCTTCTTAGACATATTAGACACATGCATTAAACATTTTACTTACACTTGGATTACTAACATAAAATGGAGGCATCGATCCCTGGTTCATTATGTACTGGTGAGTTCCAATGACAGGAACGCCTGGAGGCAGATTGGGAGGAGCTTTTGCTGAAAATAATTTAAATACAGCTTAATTAATAAAACAATGAATGAGGTTAATGCAGTGTATCTTTAGAAAATGTGGTATCTATTAAATATGTACATTTACAGTCCTATTAGAATTATTACTTTATATCAGAAGCTGATGATGATGATGATGATGATTATTATTGTTATTGTTATTATTATTATTATTATTATTATTATTATTATTATTATTATTATTATTATTATTATTATTAAAATTTGTAGATAAAAAAATTTTAAATAATTTAAATTTCAAACTGTCCTTTTTTCATTTTATTTGAACTTGTTTAAACTGGACCAAAATAACTGGTGTAAAAAATATGTCTAAACCATACTATTCCAACCTGTTTGATTATCCTTGTAAAAGATTTTTAAAAATAGAATATAATCATAGTTATATTAAATTTTTACTTGTTGTGGGCAAAGATGATCTTGAGGTGCTAGACAGAACTGAGGTGACTGATGAGGATACCGTTGTTGTTCCTGTTGATAAGGAGGATGTAGCTGTAGTTGTTGTTAAACTGGTTGATGTTGAAGATGATGTAGAGTGATCAAACTGTAATAAACAAATCATAAAATAAATTGCAAGAAAACTAAAACTAAATATATTAATAAAAACAATTAAAAAAAATATATTAAAAAGACCTCTCAAAACTGATGTAAAATCTATTCAAATGAGAAGTGAAAAATTAAAATTAAAAGGAAAATCCCATTTAAAACAAAATTTTAAAAAGCTTCTAATATTAAATTTTGTCTTCTTAGTTTTTACTTCAATAAGGTATATATTTAAACAAATTGCTCATTTAATTATTTTTAATTTTTATACAATTTCAGTTTTAACAACATTACATGTAAAACAGCATTCTTAATCTCATTATATAATTTAATACCATTTTTGCTGTTCTATACATTTCTCAAATACATTTTGTTACTGTACAAGTGATATTAACATATGTAAGGGTGTCTTTTCACAAAGCTGCCTGTAAAATAAGCCACAATAGCACAGCATTTTATTATTATTATAAATATAATAATATTATTTATTTTTTGGCAATGTTGACTGCAAAAGTCAGACAGCTGCCAGAAAACTATAAACTATAAATTAAATTCACATCATGATAACAAACACAAACAACACTCCACTGCTTATATCTGTAAAGAAATGTAGGATATGTTTCAATATTTACTTCTGAAACAACTGGCATTTCATTATTTGGAACAACTAGTGGTAGAAATAAAAAAGATTCTTATTATTCAGGTGTTCTCACTTTATGATTTAATTACATACTAACCACATAGTGATTAATGATTAATCAGAATTTTTTAAACTGCTTCTAACATTCTATTTCATGAAGTTAGTATAATGGGTGAAATGACATAGGGTCATTCCATGTCAAATCACCCAAAAAAAGAAGAAATTTAAACCCAACCATCTCAGATTTTTATAAAACTTGGTAAACTTGTTGACTGGGATCCCACAGCACCAAATCTGATCAGTGGTGTGGGAGATATGGCCCACCGAATTTTGAGATTTTTGACAAAAATGGGCGTGACCACCAACCTTTGAACTCATATCTCAGGAACTACTGGGCCAATCTTCATAAAATTGGTATTGTTGAAAAGGCAATATGACAAGGATTTCCCTTGTTTCTTATCACAGAGGGATAGAATCACTTTCTCTTCTTCACCACACAGCTTTTATTCATAAGGTAATTCGTAGTTTTAAATTAATTCATTGTCCTTTCAATGGTAAAGGGTGACAAAGTCAAGATTTGCACACACTCTGGGTAGGATTCAGACTTCTTGAATTTCTCTTTCCTCCAACATGTTCCTGAACTTGTACAGCATCATTCAGAAGATGAAGCTGACATTTATTTTATAAATTAACTATCTCTGTTGTTCGATTGATCTTTCTCTTTCTATATGCACCTGACTATGTAAATGAGTACATCTTTCAAATTTTTTTATTTTATTTTATAATTATTGCTATTGTTATTGCTGTTATTATTAGTTTTGTTATTATTATTGTTGTATTTTGTTGTTGTTATTATTATTATTATTATTATTATTATTATTATTATTATTATTATTATTGCTAAAATTATACACCTATCCTATAAATTTAACTCTCCAACTCTCTCAGATATTTCTACAACTTTCTAACAATAAATAACAATTATCTATCAATTAACCAAGATCAACAGAGTAATTCTCTTATAAAACCTTAAAAAATTATGTTGCAATTTGAATAAAATAAAAATAAACACAAACAGTAATAAGAAAATCAAATATAATGAAAGAATAATTCCTGTTAAAGCTTAAAGATCTAAGAAAAACAGATTTCAATATTTCTGGTCCATTTAATTAAGCAATGGCTTAGTTTGATTTAGACAATAATAATTAACAGGGATTTAAAAACAAGAAAATTAATAAGCAATTGATAAGAAACAAGGGAAAGTTCTGTCAAATGAATTGAAGGAGGAAATAGTCCAATTTTATGAAAGTGACGAGAAAAGTAGAATATGTCCGGGAATGAAGGATACAGTGAGCATTTGAAACAGATGGTGAGAAGGTTAAGCATCAGAAACACCTAGTTCTCTCAAATTTATGTGAACTTTATGCATACATGTAGGCCTACAATGTCTTACTCAATGATCAAGAAAAATGGTGATTCCTAGCATCCAGAACTGATCCTTCAGGTTTTAGTTAATCAGATGTTAATGTATGTGCATTTTTTAAATCTATATTGTGGCTAAACAAAAAATATTACACCCAGGAAACTTTTATATGTTTTAGTTAACATGTGGGAGATTAAATTTCAATAAAGGTCATCTCAAGGTCACGTGATCCATGCGGTCAATTTCAAGGTCATAGCAAAGGTCAAAAGGTAAATGTACCCCAATATTTTCCAAACTGAACAGATTTGGAATCCTTGTCATATTGCCTTTTCAACAATACCAATTTTATGAAGATTGGCCCAGTAGTTCCTGAGATATGAGGATTCAAAGGTTGGTGGTTACGCCCATTTTTGCCAACAATCTCAAAATTCGATGAGCATTATCTCCCACACCACTGGTCTGATTGGGCTAATATTTCAGATTTGGAGCTGTGGGATCCCAGTCAACAAGTATACCAAGTTTTATAAAAATCTGAGATGGTCGGGTTTAACCCATTGGGTGATTTGACACGGAATGACCCCATATTATATATCTGTGAAATGTGTTGTTAAAAGTATTTAAAGACTTGAGACATATTTTTACAATTTAATAATATTAAAAAAAAAAATATTCTCACAAACTCCCCCCCCACAAAACAATCCATTATAACTAGGTAACAAACTGAATAGTTTTTATGTACATTTTCATTTAGAAAACAAATATGTGTGTGTGTGTCTCTGTCAGTCAGAATACATAAGCTATCAATGATAAAAATAATGTTAATAATTTTTTTTAACTAAAGTTAATAAATCAAGGAAAAAATTCAGATTAATTTCCTCATTCACGCAGATCTTAATAATGATAAGTTAATCAACAAATGTGTACCTGTGTCGTTTGACTGTCTGGAATGGAATCCTTCAATGTCATCTTTGACAGACTGTCACTTATCTTGTTAGCCGTGAGAGGCGAGGCCTGTAAATTTGACTGATGTCCAGAAGAAGCAAACGTCTGCGAACTGAAACCTGTCTGACTCTGTGCTCCGGCAGCAGACTGAGTTGACAAGCTCGACTCTTGATACGAGGATGAACTTGGCTGATTCGAGTAAGATCCTGAAGACTGATTTGAAAACGAGCCACTTGTCTGGCTGGGGTAAGACGACGCACTACCAGACTGGTTCGAGTACGAGGCAGCAGACTGATTTGGGTAAGCACTAGACGACTGGTTGGAAAACGGTGTGCCATTTGACTGGTGACCGTATGAAGAAGAGTTTGCTTGTGATGGAAACGATGGATTTGTTGGATTTTGGAACGATGAAGAACTCGTCTGACTGGAGAAAGAAGAAGCAGAAGCAGACTGTCCTGTACTTGACGGCCGCTGTGACGACGACTGAGAGTCTCTCACAAAACTGGAACCAGTCTGACTTTGGTATGTACTCGTTGGTGTTGACGACTGATAAAGTGTATTTGGATTTGTTTGGCTGCTAGTGTAACTTGATTGGCTTTGGAATGATGGACCCGATGGGCCATAATTTTGATACTGATTCGAACCAGAAGGGAACTGGCTCTGACCGGTCTGAAATTGGCTCTGTCCACTCTGATACTGATTCTGACTAGTCTGATATTGACTTGGAAACGAGCTCTGTTGCAAGTGTGTGCTTGTTGTGTGGGTGTATGACTGTGACACAGGAAGTCCACTTGGTTTATGACTCTGAAATGTTCCTGTTGACGGATAGCTTCCAGATGACTGTCCAAAAGAACTTAAACTAGAAGTTTCAGAGGTGGTTGAGGACAATGACACTGAAAAATAAAATAAAATTATCCTGTGTTAAAATAAATATAAGCATTTAGAAAATGTATTATTTTCGTATATTTCCTGTTTTGTTCAAGGATAATGCATATAAAATTTACAAATAATTTTTAAAGAAGAATGATTCTCAAATACCAATAAAACTACGTCCCAGAATGATCCATTTAGTTTTTTTCTTTTCTGGAGCTTTTTTTTACCATTTTCTAACCATCATCAAATTTAAAAAAGAAAGAACAAAAAAAGTACAATTACAATTACATTCCTTCTCATTGTGTAATACAAACAGACTGAGGGACAGAATAATTACATATCTGTTTATTTATTACAGGTAACTCGATTCAATTATTAGATGTCTACTAACCCTGAGATAAGGCAGCACCTGTTTGGGGTCCCACCAGCGGACTGGATTTCCTGTCAGACTGTGATGGAGGGAATGGGATTGGATCAGCTTGTGCCAGCTGCAACATAACAATATTTACATTAAACAGTTCTATAAAAATATGACAATCCTTTAATCACCTTACATTTCACAAGCTCTAAGTAATGTGTGAAAAGCAGCATCATTATTTTGTTCATTTGCTTTACAGAATTAAATATTTTAATTAACAGCATTTGATTCCTTTAAAAAAAATTTAAAGTAAATATTTATGGAATAGTGTTCTGAAAACTGAAAGGCACAAAACAGAGATACCTTGTTAGAGTGGTTCAACGGTGATTCTGTTTCATTTCTTGGAGGTGTTGTGTAAGCTGATTTCTGAAACACATTTCTCGGTGAGGCCTGATCCAAATTCAGTTGCTGCTGCTTGCTTCCTGGTGGTGACGATATCATAGATGACGTAATCATGGATTCCGGTGACTTGCTTGGTGTCTGCTGTCCTATGTGATTACTCATACCTGAAGACTGAGTGCTGTTTAATAAAAGGAGATAAAAACACTAATGAGCTGGTGATAAATATATTAACAGATGTGTCAGTATTGCTTCTCTGATTCTCTTACCACCATGTTAATTGTAAAAACAATCTGTACTAATAAAGTCTGAATAATGACATCCAGTAATATCAACCTGTGATTACTCTTTTTAATTAGTAACACTGTCTTTAGTTGGAATGAGTTATACTCTATTGCGAAGGGAAAAAAGACTGCTTGTATCTCAGACTTATGATTACTGTAATTAAAAGTAAAACAAGAAAGTATATTTTTAGGAGTGTTACAGATACCAAAACAAGACTAACCTGCTCGGGACCGAATTTGAATAGCTGTTCTGCGGAATAGAATCTGATGTTCCAAAACTGAAAGATGGAGATTCTGTACCAAAATCTACTCCGAACTGGACATCCAACTGTGGCATACTGTGGCCTGGCATTTCAACTGCTGAAGCTGGAATCTGTGATAAGAAAAACAAAAATATTTTCAACATTCATGTAAGAATATCAGAAGTAAAAACTCAAGACAAATATCTGAGTATACCAAGTATAAAGGTATTAGAGCTGAAAAATATTTGTGACGTTGGATAAATATACATTTAATGAATAAAGGCTACATTACTTTTACTATCTGAATTAGTGTCCAGTAATCACAGAAAAAAATTATGAGATATTTTATTATAAATATTTTATTTGTTAAAGATATTTACATTTACCATACAAGTACATAATTTTTTTTGTATCTAATATAAACATAAGTAACTCTTTTAAAAAAATATATATATTTTCTTACCTTTGAGGGTGGTGGAAGTTTACTCCTTTGTGATTTAGGCCTCTGCTGAAGATGTCCCTGTGACATCAAGTGCTGCGTGGATAGTCCCTGTGATTGCATTGTTGGCGACGTCAAACTCTGAGCAGACAAACCCTGCGATGTCAAGCCTTGAGAAGAGAGGCTCTGTGACAAGGCTTGAGAAGACAGGTTTTGCAGAGGAAGGCCATGTGACGACAGGACTTCCGAGGTCAGGCCCTGTGTGGACATTCCCTGCGAAAAACTCTGCGCTGTCATCCTGGAACCCTGAGGCAAGTTTTGAGAAAACGAGTTCAGGGCATTAGCTGAGGTTTGGTTTGAAAGATTTCCAAGATTGGATCGCTGCGAACTGCCAATCTGAAAGGACAGATTAGAAATTTTAATAATTTTAATAAATGTGTACATATTTGTCAGTGTAGGCAGATAATCTGACAAAGACTAACAAATTAAGATAAAAATAAATTTGCAGATGTTAATTTCAGTGAACTTGCTAATCTACAGTTTAACATAAACCTAAAATAAAAACAAGTAACAAAATATATTAATACAAAGGACTTTACTTTTTTCTTTTTTTTTTCTGTATACTAATTTGTTATTGACAAATAAAAATTCTTCCAATATAATTTCAAACTAAGCATCATCTATCATAGCACACCAGTTACTGAAATAACTAAAGTTAATTAGCAAAATACTACATAACTAAAGAAACATCAACAAAACCCACTGATAAACAATAAAATAAATTATATATTTAGCAAAAAGTTTCAAGGGAAATAACTCTATAAATTCTAAAACTGACACTCCATAAAACAGAAAAAAGAAATGACTTCCATACTGAAAAAGCATATTAATATTAGAATTTCCCCAATCAAAAAGTCACCAAAACTAAGCTAATAAGTTGAGTATTAAAAAAAAAAGGTTGACTTCTAACACCTAACATACCCCGATGGTATTTTTAATGGATTCTGTTGCCTGTTGATTGTACTGTGCAATGAAAGAATCTGTCGATGCTGACTCAGAACTTTTGGGAAGTATTCTGTTAATATCCAGTCTGAAAACATACAAATTATTAACATGTGCATTTACATTTCTTTTACATTTACAATCACTCACATAAAAAATATATAAAATATTTATTTTTTTATTTATTATGAATGTCTCTGTATATTATTATTTAAAAAAGAATAAATTATTCTAAAGGAAATATATAGATTTATTAGTTAAATTGTTACATTTTCAATCAAGCTATTTGTTTATACAGAAATTTAAAAAAGAAACTCAAATAATACAGTTTATTACACATCCTACAAAACATTGATAGCCGACATATTTTCTTTAAGATAGTTCCAAGAAATGTGTCTTTGAGCAGCACAGAGGATTGATTAGGACAGTTTTAAGTTTAAATATATTAATAGGACATACCTCTGACCAAGCGCAGATGTCTGCCCCAAAGAACCTGACTGTCCCAAAAGGTCATTAGTCATTGTTAGAGTTGAGATGGTTTCTTGTTCTTGTGCCTTGATCGACGAAGCTGTAAACACTTTGGTCTCAGAAAGCTGGGAAATAAATATGTGTATCTTTGTTAATAATAAAGAAATATTAAATTTTGATTTATAATATACAGAAAAATATTTAAGAAAAAAAAAAAAACCAAAACCCAGGAAACTAAATAATCACTGCATTATTGGCCATACCTTGTGTATTGCTTTTTCCCTTCACATTTCTATTTAAAAAATGACACCATAAGAAAAGAGTCTATAAACATACTTTCTCAAAATCTGTAAAATTAACTTGGAAATGTTACAAAAGGTTAGCTGTTTATTTGCATGAGTAAAAGGTAGAAAAGTGAAGAAATATTTTCAGATACCTACCTCTCCTTGCCAACTGTCATCATTCCAGTCTTCTGAAGCTGTCCATGTCTCACCAAATCCTGTTAATATTACAATTTCTTTAATTTCCTATCCAATTCATAACTTGTAGGACATGACATTTTCAATCATTAATAAACATTTATTACTTAATTTTTAAACAAAGACGTATACCTTTAATTACTTCATTTGATGCATATTTAAATTATTAATTACAAAAATTGTTCAAGGTATAGAAAACATGCACCAATGGGTTTTTTTAGACCCTATCAGACTCTATACTCTAGTAAAGAAGAAACAACTGGATGAAAACATAAGTAAGTATGATTTATATACCGTCTGGTTCCTTATCTGCAATAGCTGCCGTTTCATTGGTCCAGGTGTCAATATGCGGACCTTTATCAAATCTCTGAGCATTACGACCAAAGCCGCCTCCACCACTTGGTGGGCCCCCAGATCCACCACCGCTGCAATAAACCAGGTCAGGGTTAATACATACATATTTATTAGTATAATATTAAGGCATTAATAACCAATCAAAATGCAATCCACATTTGGCAACAACCAGTAAGTTTATTATAAAATTTTTGATTTATGTAAATTGAAGAAGTTCCTTTTTACATGCATGCTTAAATGCCAAAACATGTTATCAAATTTATAAATTTGTATTATTAACATTTAAATTCAGTTTTACAAATAAATGAAAAAACAAAGGCACAGTTTGAAGGTTTCAGAAGAAAAAAGAAGAAAGAAAGATAAAAAAGAGACAACATTTCACTATTCCAATAACTTGAATAAGATCTAAAACAAATGCATCAATAGTCAGCTTGGTAAACTACTTTAACTCCTGTGAGACAGATATCATAATTTGTTTATACTGGTAACCCAATTTGGGTTATGAAAGCATAGCAACCTGATCTACATGTAAACAAATAATTATTTAGGATTTAAGCCAGACTGGTAACATTTATTTTTTTCAAGAACAAGACAGAGTTCAACTGATCTCAATTTTCATACCGTATAATAAACAGGATGATGATAGTTGAAGATACGTAACAAATATATAATTTTAAAATGCCAATAAAAAAATTAAAATAATAATTAAAAATGACATTATCAGTTACTTAATTTTTTTTTTAAAATAACAAAACCTAACTAAAATGTAAATCCTTCAAAGAATTATTATTTTTTATTTGTAACAAAAATAAAAAAAACAGTTTAACAATGATTTTTTCTTAAGTAATTAAAAATATATTAACATATTATGGAACTATATATTTTTCCAGATTTACAAAAAAAAAGTTTTAATTTATTTTTTAATGATATATAAAACTTTTTATTTACACCTATAAAAATAAATCATTTAAATTGATGTAGTCCGATCTTTTATTTAGCAGTATGTATTTACTTAAAATGAAAGGAGATTTTTCAGTATAAAAAGGCATCCACTTTTTATCAGAAACAAAATTTGGGATCCATTATTTTCACACATATTCTTTTGTGAGTTCACTGAAGTTTAATTAAGCAAAACAAATTAACGTAACAAACAGCAAAGAAATGGGGATAGTTTAAAATAGCAATGAAAATGAAAACATTTTTCAGATTAGATCAAGTCCAGATCACTTACCGTCCTCTTCCTCTAGCCCCAAATTTACCTGAAAAGAAAACAAAAGAATTGAAATTATTTTACTCTTTTATGGAAAGCATGTACAATTTTATTTATGACAGCACTGCTACGTGAGTTAAATTTCTGAAACAGATCTATTCTTGGCCACAAGCATGAAATGGAGTATTACTTTTCCCTACACTAAATAAAATAAAATAAAATAAAATAAAATAAAATAAAATAAAATAAAATAAAATAAAATAAAATAAAATAAAATAAAATAAAATAAAATAAAATACAAAAATTAAATACAAAAAAAAATAAGAGAGAAAAAAAAAATGTGTATAAATCTACACACAGACACACATTTTAAAATTATAATTAGCATCAATTCAATGTGAGATTAAATAAAATAGCATATAAAACGATCCTTAACAGACAGGTGACAGGTTTAGGTAAAAAAAATTATACAAAATGACATTATGTATGTATATAATTCAGCTTATGAAGATACCAATAGTTGAGTCTCAAAGCTTTTCTTCAAGGGGAAAAAAAAAAGAATTTTACACAAAGATGAAATATCCTACTGATTATTAGCCAAAAATGAACGGTGAACTTTGACATAATTCATTAATGACAATTTTTAAGATTATCTTAATTATTTAAACACGAGCACATTAACTAGTCCGTATACAAACAGAAACAATCTGTAATAGGTACTTCTTATTCTTATCTTTGAATTTAATCACAATAATTCTTTTTGAAAAAAATGACTAAAATTCATAGAGTAACAGTATAGTAGAGATTATTATAATTTAATAATGAAATGTACATGAAAATAATTATTTAGCATTCAACTAATACACCCTTATTGTCCATGGTATTTATTTTAAATTGTGGCTTGGCTTGTATTTTTTGAAAAATTGGTTTTATTTGATTTACAATAAATTAACATTAGCTGAATATTTATATCACTAACATGTCTGGTTTCTGATGATTTTTCACTATTGTGTCGTAATAAAATGTAATGAGATGAAAATGTGTCCAGTGGAAAAAAAAACATCTACTGTAATTTGCCTTTTAAACTTAAAGGCCTATGAAGAACCTCAATGAATAGATACCATAATTATATTTTCATCTTATTAAATAAACTGAGAAATAAACTGCCATTATTTGAATTTAGGAATAACTGATTATATAAAATTAAGCTACTTTCTAATGTGTTGGACTAGTCTTAAAATGAACAAAACAAATGGTTTCTACTGTTTCATAGAATGCTGTCAAAATCTTACCAGATGAGGTTCATAAACTAGCAAAACAACAAGAACCAAAGAAACAAATATCTTAGTAATATTAAATTAATGGTATTAAATTGCTTAGAACCATAGTCTTTTGTTTTCAATTCCTCATATAATTTGAATTTTACCATCAGTAGCTTATTACCAGAATTGTTACATTTTGATCTTTGAAATAACTGAAATTTAAAGCCATTAATGTGATAAAATATCAGGAAGTCTCATAGGTCTTCCTGTATGTTAAACAGCTAATAATACTTCTGATCTAATAATTACAAATGATACATCATACTTTTCTTTCTTTTAACCCCTCTTCAATTTACAACTTAAACACAATGATCTAAGTCCAGACATATGTCAAAATAGGAACTTAATATGAAATAAAAAATTTAGGCACACAAACCTCGTCCTCGTCCCCTTCCTCTTTCACCACTTCTTTCTCTACCACCAAATCCATTCTCCCTTTCTCGAAAGGTATCCCATTTCTGATCACCAAAACCTCCATCTTCCCTGTCATTCTCTCTAATTCCTCCATTCTCAACATTTTCATTTCGATCACCAAAGACATTGTTTCTGTCTCTGCCTCTGCCCCGAGCAAGTCTTGGTGGAGGACCTCCATTCCTCCTTCCCCTCCGCGGGGGATGCTCATTGCGGTCATGTTTCTCAGACCGATCTGATGAGTCTACATCACGACTGTGTTCTCGTTTGTTATCTGTTCTATCTGACACATGATTCGATGTAGAATCTGACTTTGAAACTGATGCACTTGGATTTGGTTTCTTTTTCTTTTTGCCTTGCTCTTTCCACTCCCCCTAATAAAATACGAAAATTAAGATGTATTTTTAATAAAATACAGTTTACAATACTGATAAACTGATTACATTAAAGCAATAATTCAATAACAATCATTTTAAAATCTATATATTTCTATCTATATGAACACAAACACATATGCATCTTCAACATTTATTTTCACCTTTATAAATTAAAATTTCTAACAAAAATGAAAGGAAGATTATTATTATATTGTTATGAAAGTTTTAATGTATCTAATAAAAAATGTAAATAACAGCATACCTGTTCATCTTGACCTTCTAACAACTTCAGTGCTGCAAGTTCTATGTCATGATTACAGTCATGTAGTGCCAAAGCAACTGTATCTTCGTCCTTCCCTGTCATTTCCATCAACTGCAATCATACATATTTACAATAATGAAAATAGACTATTGAATGAAACTGATTATTACATCCCTGAGATGTGTTTGAGAAGTGGTAGTTTTCTGTTTATAAAAGTCAGTAGTCCGGCAGTACAAAATCTGAAATTTGGGTCAATTTGACAATTTTGAACATGTCAACTTTTAGGTACCATACCACAGTTTCATTAAAAATGTCATTTTTTTAGAAGTAAAAATGCATCTACTAAATAATAAATAATGAGGTCTAAAAATGTTTCTCTTCTTATTTTTGCATTTTTATCATTTTCCATTTTTCAGTCTGCATGTGACACTTAAATCAAAATTATAATGAAATTTGGCACATTTTTACAACAGAGAGGTATGGTGACATTTATAAAGATTATTTGCTTAAAACAATTTACATTGTGTCAGCAACAACAACAAAAACAAAAAAATCCAAAAGAAAAAATATCTCTATTGGATTGTCATTTCCTCCTGCAAAAAAACTCCTTCTGTGATGTATTTTGTAGCTGAAAAATCAGTTTTTAAAAACCTAATATTTCCAGTTGTTTATACTGCTTTCCATGGCAACAACAAGTGATAAACTTGAACAGAAAGCATTTTTGCTTTTACTTTTTCATATTATTATTATTTGCTATCCATTAAATCTGTTTACTGTAGCTTTTCCTAAATTTAAAATTTACTCCTGGACATTGCCTTAAATGTTGTTTTTGTTTTCATTATAATAATTTTGATTCAGTTGTAAAGTCATTATACAAAAAGTTATTTATACAGAAAGTCAGACCAGTTTGTCCCAGGAATGACACAATTCATTTGTATTCTGATTATTATTCTGAATTTTTTTCACTGCCACAAACAACAAAAATAGCAAAAATTTAAAAAGGCACTGATAATTTATGTGAGTAAGAAAACAGAATAAGCCTTTCATATTTTATTATTATGAAAATTATCCACTCAGCCCAATATAAATAAACCATTCATAAATTTAGGGGAAAAAAAATAAAAACAATAAATAGACTAATTCAATTTTTTTATTATATTAACAAAATTTATCACAAGAGAAAAAAAAAACTAATTTAACTGCAATTTTATGTTGGTTTGTTAGATTAACTTACCTGCTGTCTAGATGCCAAATCTGAATCATCTTCTCCAGATGTGATCTGGGCAATTCTTAACTGCTCTGCTGTGGGCTGGAAATAAAGAATAAAATACTTTATAAGATACAGAAGTATCTTCAGTAATAAAATATTTGCAACAGGAAGCTTTTTATTCTGGCTGAAGCTAGTGAGATATCTTACACCATCATCATCTACTATTACATTACACTTTATTCACACAAATTTTTTTTATTTTTTTTTATATATCAATAAAAAAAAAAACGTTTAGTGGCAATATATCGGACTAGTTCTTAAAGAAATACTCAAATGACAGTTTTAATTTTCAATTTTTAACAAATTAAAGCTAAATACCTCAGATCTCACTTATGAGTGTAAAATATACTTTTTCAAAGAATTAGAATAACTCTGCTGAATTTACCTTAACTTTTGCTGCTGGTCCATCTGTCTTGGTCTGTGAATGCTGTGCTGTAATTTTACTCTTATCCCTACTGGTCCTACTGGTAGCACGCGAAGTGCTAACGGCCGCACTCATTTTATTTATGTATACAGTATGTACAGTTTTTATGTACAAAGGAAAACTGAAAATATAAAAATATAATAATAAATAAACTAAGTTGATTATTTCAGGAAAAGATAATACACCAAACACCATGACAACAACAAACACCAAACTGTATGTGTAATTTAAAGCCACTGTATATGCCATTTTGTTTATGTTAAAAAATAAAATTAATACATTTATACTTAAATAACAGAATATAAACTAGATAAAGATTAACAGTTGCTGTTTCCTATTTTGCTATGTGAACTGAGCTGAAAAATTACTTTTTGCAAAAATATTTATTTGAAAAAGGAACAGACAATTTTACAAATTTCAAAAAATGTAAAATACAGGCCAAAAAAAAAAAAAGTGCCAGTAAACATTAACTGTAAAAATAAGAAAAAACGATTCTTTCTTTTACCTACAAGTATTTTTTAAACATATTTATAAATTTATATACCAAAAAAGGGGTATCGGTACTTGTTCCAGAAATAAACTGCGTTAATGTTGTCCATTAAAAAATACTTATCTTCCTCTGACATATTTACAAAATATAATAGCATAACTATAATGCTCATCTTAATAGATAAAAGATCTTTCACACTGTTTCTCAAATAATTCATGAAACTTTCTACCAAGATCCATTTCATAATAAAATTATAAACCTGTATAAAAATATGATGAATACACTGAACACCAGTACAGCAATAATAGCAGTACATATGCAAATGTTAAAATTTTGCAGATTGTAAAATTCTGAAGAAATATATAATTTTTGTTAAAGAAAAAGATAAACATATGACTTTGCTTTTACAGCTAAAATGCTGGTTTCTGAAATTCATATTTTTCTAATGAAAATACAACACAGGTATGAAAAAAGTCAAATAATCCTGAAGAGAAATTAATTTTTTAAGATACATTTCAATTTAAAAAACAAAAAATAAGAAAAAAATAATGTCAATTAATATAAATAATGAACATAAAAATGGATTTCGTGGCATACCACTAAAGATATTTAGTGAATTTTCGTGATTAGATCTTCCAGTATTTGACTTAAGCAATGTTAGTAAATAAATATTTCTTTCTTAACATGGAAAGAATGCTACTTTTATTTTCTTTTTATCATGCTTTTTAATGAAAGTATGACACAACAAATTTATGTGAATATAGCTGAAGATTGTTCAGACACTGAAAATATGTTCTATTATTTTGAAAACGTATGTAAAAATTTGAACATTCAATAATAATGTTAACAAATGATTCTTAAAAACTAAATTATACAGAAAGATGGTTTATTGTTATCTGTGTTATATCTGCCAAGATGATGATTTCTCAGATATACTTGAGTTAATTCTATATAATGAAATAATAATTCAAGTTTAATTTATCTCCATAAATATGCACATTTAAAATACTTTCTGTAAAAGATTTTTTTTACATATATACTATCCCATTATTCTTTGTTATGTGGTACACTGAAAATAAATTATTTGAGAATTAAACAATATATGAATTAAATTATCATGCATGATTTCATTATTGCTTGGTATAATACAGTTTAATATATTAATTTCATAGAAATAGCATACATTATAGCTTTCAATAACAAGACAATGTTTAAGATTAATATATTATAAATTATTACTAAACAGGTGCTCTGAATGGGGTTATTATGCTCTAATTTTAAGCAAATTAAGGAAGCATCAAGATTATTATTACACTATTAACAGATCTCTCAACAGAATCTGAGTCTAATTTGCTCGATTAAAGGCCTGTTTAGAACTTCAGAAATATCACATTTATGAAAACAACCTCAAGAAAGTTGTTATCTCGAACTACTGATGTTGATATATAAAATCACGCACAAACGTACTGCCATGTGACGCCATGCTGGATTTTTTAGGATTTGTTTCAATCGATCATATTACAATAAAAAGGAAACATAAATTAAAGAGAAATAAGATATTAAACACCTTAATATACCAAGAAATTAAACTGTACCAAAGCTGAGTCATTCGTTCACTACAAAAACGTAAACAAACGACATCAATTGGCACTGACAGTGATACCTACACTGGATTCTGCTCGCAGAAAGAAGTATGAGTCACGTGACTTTGCCAGAATTCGCGCCGCCATATATTTCACGAAGATGACGTCAGAGTGGAATTCCCTGTCGTATCGCGTATTACTCCATTAAAATTTAATAATATTACTGAAATCAAAGATTAAATATTATAATCAATGCCCTGCATATAACTGAAAACAATATTATTTTCTTACCGATGACAGGAAACAAAACAATAAACGAAAATGTACGATCGTTGATTAGCCGCAAGAGGGCGCCGAGCAGCATTAACCATAACAAAGGATCGTCTGCTGGCCTGTTGAAACGTGTTTGTAATGTCAGAAGTATGTGACATATATAAACAAATCTCAAGTTCTCACTTGCATTCGTATTTTTTTTACATGAAAATCTTTATTAAAAACATGAGTTTTATTTCAGCTGTTCCAGATATGCAGTGCTATTAATAACATTAAAAAGTGGGCAAAAACGGCAAATCGAAAATCTTTAAATCACGTTTTTTTTTAGCGAATTGAGTTCCCGTTCTTAAAACTCTGTTGAGTTTGACAGGTTCTTACGCGTTATCATGGAAACAGTTATGTGTTTAGTAAAATGAATTAATATTATTATTATTATTTCAAAAAATAAAAATAAAATAATAACAACAGTGAAATAATACATTTTCGTAATGATTAATAATTGTCCAACTAAATGGGTCATGAAAGGTTTCTGTTGCTAAATAGTATCTGGTCATACAAGGACAACTCTGTCTCGGTTCTTGACATTAATTTCTTAATAGAGCGAATCGTGTCTGTTTTTGAAGATCTATATTTTGTTAGTCTTGACTTGGTTCATTTATAACATAGTATGATGTATTTCATTTATTCGTTGACTTGTAGGTAATGAAAGAATAAACCTAACAATACTTAACAATATCTCAGCATATTTAATATTAATGTCTTTTATTTATTTTATTTTATTTTATTTTTTAATTTATCTGCTTATTTGTTTATAAGTTTGCCTGTGTGTGTGCGTGTGCGTGAGAATAACGTGGATATGTACTAGTTGAGATGTGTAATATTTTGAAAATAATTTATAAATTTTAAAATGTTTTTTATTTTTTTATTTATTTATTATTATTATTATTATTATTATTATTATTATTATTATTATTATTAAAAATCAACTTTTTATTTTATTCTTTATTTTTAAGACATATCATAATCAGACAAAACTGTATTGATACAACACAAACATTTATTACAGTACGTGTAGCCGATTCAAATTATTATTATTTTTTTTTACTGAATATATTAAATTAAGCAACAACAACAATAATGATAATAATAACACTAAATAATAATCAAATATCATTAATAATAAAAATGAGGATAATGATCATGAAATAGTTTTAAAACAATTCGTTATACCATACTTACAGGTCTATATCCTTCTTTGTCCCCCTATTTGTTATCGATGTTGACTATTCGTGGAGTTTTGTCGGTCACCGGTAAAATCTATGCTGTAAAAAACAAAAATCGCCTGATTATGCGATTAGAACTCTGTGTGTGTGTGTGTGTGTGTGTGTGTGTGTGTGTGTGTGTGTGTGTGTTATTTTAAAACAATGTTCAGAATTCTTAATATCCTTTTATTATCAAACTGTTCAAAAATATTTCTAACGATTAATTTAAGAATCTCGAAAATATAATCTGTAACACTTTTATATATATATATATATATTTTTTTTTTTTTTGATAGCATTATTATATTAAGAATCAGACATTATTACAGAAGATATAGAAAAACAATGATAACATCAAAATAAAATAAAATAAAATAAAACGACAAAAGCAAAATTATATCGCGACTAATTCACTCGTTACTTTTCGTTGATTCTCGAGAGACTCATTCGTTACTTCTCGGTCAGAAGTCTCGGGAATTCTCGGTTGACCTAGAACTGTCATTTTTCCCGTCTTACCACCGTATTAAAACATTTATTTTATTTTTTGTTAACTTCTTTTCTTCTTCTTCTTTTATAATAATGTGAATTTGTATGAGGTGTTTTATTTGTTTTCTTTTTTCTTTTTATTCTTTTATTTAGCAATGATCTTGATTTCGTTTTCGCTGAAAGTAAAATTAATTATAATATTATACTTAAATTTTAAACCTTTTGATTATAATGTATATAATTATGTATGTATATTAGTGAGTGTGTGTATGTATGTGTGTATGTGTATAACAAAATTAAAAGATGTGTATATATAGCGTGAGCTCCAAGAAATGCACTTTAACACCTGATATCTCCAAATGGAAACTTGATCATTCTAACGACTGTGAGCATTCATAACGATGAAGTCCTTCTTGTCAGTTTTCTCAACATCATTTGTGGAACATGTAACCTTTTGTTTTAATATTTAATATTTAAAATTTAGTTTTAACATTTAATATTTAAAATTTAGTTTTAACATTTAATATTTAGCATTTAATTTTAACATTTAATATTTAGCATTTAGGTTTTCGCACTTCGTTTTTCACTCCGGTTTTACTTTCTATGTCTCGTCGTGAAACTCGTATCCTCTTTAAGCTTTCATTCCAGCTTTTTTATCATTCTCTGAACTAAAGTGCGGGATATTCCAGGATCAGACACAGTATATCTCTGTGACCTACATGTTCCTGCATCGTCCAGTTCGAAGCTGTTAGTTTCTTCTACGTGTTGAATATTCTCTTGTATATATGCTATTTTAGATCGGCAACTTCCCACTTACGACTCAGTGGATCCTGTACTTTAAATTTTTTTTCAGATTATTTTTTTAATGTTTTTAATAATAATAATAATAATAATAATAATAATAATAATAATAATAATAATAATAATAATAATAATAATCATAATAATACATTTTTTTACCTGGTGTTTTTGATGATTTAAACCACAGCTTAAGTTACATGAAGCGGGCTGGTTCCGGAACTGCGATTTTCGATATCTAATGTGTGTGTGTGTGTGTGTGTGTGTGTGTGTGTGTGTGTGTGTGTGTGTTTGAATAGATAGATATATAGATAAATTGTTTTAATTCTAAATCTTATCACTCAGTAAACAGTCTGAAAGAACCAATAATGTTCAGACTATTTTTCCTACATAATTAAAATTTTAACTTACAGAGGGTTTGAGCTAAGTATAGCCTCTATACCAGCTTCCACTGTATTTTTGTTGTTCATGACGTCAGTGAATTGTTGTCTCATTTATGTCTTGAAATGATGACGTCAGAAACAAAGCTAAAAGATGGCTAAATATATATGCATTTATTTATTTATTCTCGATTACTATATTACTTGGTAATTCAGAAAAAACTAAGCAATATCCCGACACAGTTTTTTTCTTGAATTAATGAAATAATATTATGTCTAGAAGATCTCTCTCTCTCTCTCTCTTTCGATAGATAGATAGATAGATAGATAGATAGATAGATAGATAGATAGATAATCTGGAGGAAGTAGCTAAAATGTTACCGTAATACAACTGGTCACCAGTCGCTCACAAATTCTTCTTATTAATACACTACCTTTCAAAATGAATAAATTAATTAATTAATAATAATAACAAAATTATATATAAAAACATGCATCTACTTTAATAAATAAATACAAATTTAAAATAAAAATAATAATACTAGTAACACTAATACTAATACTATAATAATAATAATAGTAATAATAATAATAATAGTATGCAATCACTATACCGAAAAATTCAATACTGATCTTGACACCTCTATCATCATTATTTTTTTTTTCTCGTTCTTTTTTTTGAAAACAACATAAATAACTTGGAGCAGCCTAAAAATTGAAAGCATAGAGAGCAAATACCGAGACCTGAGAGCAGTAGATGTTGTAGTATTAGTATTAGCAGTAGTAGTAGTAGTTGTTGTTGTTGTTGTAGTAGTAGTAACAGCAGCAGGATAGAAATATTAGCAGTTTTAATAATAATAATAATAACTAATCAAGTAATAGTAGTATTAGCAGTAAAAAATAATAGCAGTAGAACAAGTAGTAGTAGTAGTATAATAAGTAGTAGTAGTGTAAGCAGTAGTAGTAACAGAAGTAGAAGTAGATGATAGTAGTAGTAATTGTATCAATTGCAGTAACAGTAAGAGTTTTAGTAGATGTACTATTAGTAGTAGCAGTAATAGTTATGGAAAGTGTAGTAATAGTTGTAGTTATAGTTTTAAAAGTAATAACAGTAATAGTAAAGGTAGTAGTAGTAGTAGTAGTAGTAGTAGTAGTAGTAGTAGTAGTAGTAGTAGTAGTGGAAGTGCTAGTAACATAATTCTATTTGCTGTCGATATAGATTTCTTTTTTCTTTGTGTTGTTGTTTCTAAATTAAGAAACATTGAGGCTATTAAAAAATCAATGTTTGGTGACGTTTGCATCCTTGTAAATTGATCTCTAACGTGTTAACGAACCGCATACAATAAAAAAATAAATTAAATTTATAATAAGAATAATAAAATAAATAAATACAGAATAAAATAATAAAATTAAAGGATCATATTTAACTTTCCCAAATTATTATAATTTTGTGAATCGAAAAATGATTATTTTATATATTTCTCTTTCTTTTTATATACCTTGATATTTGTGTGAAATCACTTAAAACATAAAATAAATATGAACCTAATGTTGCATTGCACATGAAATGTTTTTTTTTTTAACTCTGCTACCTTTTTGAAAGATGAAAAAAATAACGATGGACGTGTCAATAAATGTAAGAAAAGTACATCTTTTTGATCCTAAAGTTGTGTCTGTGCAAACACACACGCACGCGCGCGCGCACACAAACACACACACACACACATATACCAGCGCGTTCATCAAAAGTGATTAGAAAAATATAATCTCTCTCTCTCTCTCTCTCTCTCTCTCTCTCTCTCTCTCTCTCTCTCTCTCTCTCTCTCTCTCTTTGTATGTGTCTGTGTCGTTTTAATATCTGTATAAAGGGAAAATGCATTTTTTTTCTCTAAAAGCCCTATTAAACTCACAACAAAACTTTTAAGTTTTGTTATAAAGTTTTTGAAACTGTCAAAAAACAAAATCTAATGTTAATAAAAATTGAAATTAATAATAAATGCATGTGTGTATAAAAACGGAGGGAAATAACCAGTTTAAAAATTCTAAAGAACAATGACATGGAATATTTTTACTATAAATTGTAGTAATCTATCACACGTGAGAAAAGACGTGGCTGTTTAATTAATCCATAATCTATGTCCATAAAGTATTGTAAATTTATGCCACATCATAACGCGAGTGAGTGTGCAGTTAGATGTCAAACGATATATTATACGTGGACGCCGAAGTTTAGAAATGGTCGATTATAGCCAACGACAGTCTTGAGCGATGTGATTGGCCGAGAAATTGAATTGAATCGTGGCAAGGATGTCTTTATAAACCGTGCCGTTTCTTCCTTCTGCATTCAGACTCACTTGACATTCGGTTCAAACAGTAGCAGCTAAAGGTAAGCATTTCAGTTTTTATTTTTGTTTAAATATATTTTATATTTGGTCGCAATTAATAACTGTTCATGTTTAAAATTGTAATTGATGAAGCTTAAAATGAATCTCATAATGCTCATTTTTTTTAAAAATAATAATAAGTTAAATGCGACGAAAGAAAGAAGCTAACGTAAGACATTAAAAATTCCTTAAAAAAATTAAAAAGAAAAGAAAACAAAAGAAAAAAAAAAAAAGAAAAGAAAGAAAAGAAAAAAATAAAGAAAAAAGAAAAACAAGAACGGAGAAATAACGAAGGAAAAGAAAGTGTTTTAAAAGAACAATTCCATATAATAAAACAATTATGGCTTCAAAACTTACAAAATTCATATAACTTGAAATTATTTCAAATCTAATTTTTTATTCCACAGAAAAAGAATGTATTCCACAATTGTCGTATGCGTTGCCTTGTTGGCCCTTGCTTCAGGGCAAGATGCCACCGCTAAACCCAAACCCAAGAAGAACATGCCTTCAAACCACACGGTCACCGACGAGGTAGAAATGACCTTCGAAATAAAAAACTTCGACGGCCAAGGAGAGGACTACTCTGGAACCATTACCATCGGTCTTTTTGGTGAAACCGCTCCAATG